>JAODUP010001041.1:0-122418 GCA_025642065.1 Paralvinella palmiformis
CAGGTGTTATACTTTCATTCAACAACAATTAACTCCAAACTGTTTTTTTAAAAAAATATTTAATTGTAAGTATAATTAATTACCGGTAAAATTTGAGAAAAATTAAAAGAAAACAGAAAATTTCTAAAATAATCCAAAAGAGGATAATCTAAATATAAAAAAGAAGAAACTATGATTAAAACAAAACCAGGCTTTGTGTCGAACACTACGGCCAAGAAAGATTAAACCTAAAATGGAGAAATAAAATATTAATACACAGTATGAATAATGTGTGAATAATATCAGCATAAATCAGAATAAATTCAGATTAATACTAATAGCAGCGATATAACACGACTCAACCCAATAGCAACGACCGGTTTCGACCTATTCAAGTCTTCATCAGGTTGCATAGAATGTCTGTTAGTCTGTATATGTGTGTGTACGTGTGTTTGTGTGTGTTTCAGGATATATGTTACGGCGCTTACTCAGAGCATAATCACCAAAGCATCCTTTAAAACCTAAATATCATACATCTATGCAAAAGATATTCATACACAAGTATAACATAAACGTACAAAAAGCTAATCTTTCACACATCTATACATACGTACGCATATATATATATATATATATATATATATACATATATGGGCTACTCATTAGCCCTTGTGTCATAACTATAGGAGAAGGGTTATATGTAGGCTACCTACAGAACCCCGAACCATATGCAAACTAAACGTACCATTTGACACCACATTCTGCAATAAACAAAACGAGCGTGTGGTTCAATAAACAGTTAATTCATGGGAAAGATAACAGTTAACATCCCATTTTGCTATCAATTGTAATTTGATGTGGTTCAAAATAAACCTATACATGAGAACAATTCGTTACCAGAGATCTTTACCTGAGTTTCATTCTGTGTTTGAATAACTCAACAAATTGTATATATTAACCGTACTGACAGTAGTCTAACAGGTCAGGCGTCGAAAGTGATTGCTTCATTATGACTTTTCTCGTATTATTTTATAAGATTATTCTGAATAATAAGAGACAACAACATATTCACCTCTCTCTCTCTTCTCTCACACTCTCTTTCTCCTCTCTTTCTTCACCACCACACACACACACACACACATATATATATATACATATATATATATATATATATATATATATATATATATATATATATATATGTGTGTGTGTGTATTGTGTGTGTGTGTGTGTGTGTGTGTGTGTGTGTGTGTGTGTGTGTGTGTGTGTGTGTGTGTGTGTGTGTGTGTGTGTGTGTGTGTGTGTGTGTGTGTGTGTATGTTTTAGCTGTGTATAATAAGGCACAGGCACAGAGAATCTCGAACCGTGAATTCAAACTCTGGACGTTTCTTCAGGGGACTGAATCCAGAGTGGCGACTTTTCTTGCTGAGACATGTGTAATGTCTCACCAGTCCCTAAGCCGCCAAGCAAAATCAAAATACGAATCACCTACAGCCGTGGAGTTTGGGAGTAAAACACCCAAGTCAGATCAATGCAGTAGTGAGAATGTTTATCTTAATTATCTAAGCAGCCCTATTTATAGCTATTTTTCAATTGCTGTATCTTTCTTCAAAGCAATACTATATAAACTATATAACCCAATTGTTGCCGTCTTCAAATATCAGTTTTTACAACCGGCAGGCGTCATGAAGCGACTATTATTAAAACTATTTAGCTTAATTGCTATTAAAAGACTGACATCTGCGCTGAAGCAGACCGTATTACCGCGTCATAGCTTCCGTACTGTTTGTATTATTTTCAAACCTGACCTAATTTATGCTATTCTAACTATTGTAGTTCTTAAATGTTATTTATGACAAGCAGATTAGAGCTAATCTTGAATGTCATAGTACAAACTGGACATAACTGGACCTAGGAAAGATAATTATATTCCCACATACAACCAAGGTGAATTATGTATACAAGTAAACTTGTTATATAAAGCCGTGTCCAATGCCACCGCTCGAGATGCGATGCAGTGTTTCTATTCCTGAGTCAGGAGTACTTATAATGCTTTAAGAGCGTACTGTGCCTGCTACAGTCATTTAAATGCTGGATAACCAAACCAAACACTTAAACGCACACACACACACACACACACACACACACATATATATATATATATATATATATATATATATATATATATATATATATATATTAACCTTAACGTTTGTAACAGTCGTGTACTTAAAAGGTGTACATATATGGTGTACATAATAGTATTAATAATGCCAATATCAAAATTTATATGACTGCAGACAACAATTATTTACGGTCATTAATAGTGTAATGTTGTATGAAGATGTTCACCTGGGAACAAATATATATTCCATTAGTTAATGTTATCTAACTGATCAGGCAACACTGTGTCTGGTGTTACTGTCAATTTCAGATTTTCTAAGTTACTAACATCAAATTTATAAATAAATCTTAACAGACAATTGACTTCAAACATTAGCAGTCTATATAACTATATACATGTATGTACTATTATAGTCAAGCTATTAAGTGGCCAAACATTCATATATGCAAACAATTAGTTAATGAAATATATTTTCATTCAGCTTCCTTTCAGTTAAGGCACCATATAACCATATATTAAAATAGATGTATTAAAGAAACAGTAATAAATATTTAAATATCACATAACGTACCAGGGTTTATGCCACCATGATTTTCTTGTCGGTTGTGTTGTTGAAGGTATTATTTAATTTATGTTTATTATAACAATCAATACATTTTCTTATCGTAACATTGATAATTTGGTCAAAGGTTTCAATATTGTCCATCAATTTCCTTACAGTGCTCGATTACACTTATGTCTTTATCATGTGTTGCCATCATCATGAATATCTGGAGTGATTCATCAACGTTGTCATTCTTTTCTGGAAGAATTTCCCGTTTGAAATAAACTAGTATATGAAGATGTAGGTTAATCGAATGAAATAGCGAAGAGTCGTGAATGAACAAGCTGCTAATTTTAAAACAAAACAGTAAAGAAATAGATGTAATTAAATCCTATTAAATTTTATAAACTTATGTAACTGATTTATTCGAAATAACAGAAATGCTACTCTCATATGATCCTATTTATATCATTAAAACACACAGTAACATAACTTTTAATGCAACGAGAGAACTAGCAATTATTGCAACAACAACTACTACTGATAGTAATACGCCGACTAATGTTTTACTGCTACTACTAATATTAATGCTGCCACTACTACTAATTACCACTAATTTAATAATAATAATAATAATAATAATAATAATCAGTGTTTTCATTTTATAAAATACTTACTGAAATGTAAATCCAATTATCATATACAGGGTACGTTCTTTCTCTTTTCCATCAAAGATTCATAGAAATCCAACTATTTTTATAAATGTATCTAATTAATATAAACCGATGTGCTTGGCATGGGAGTCACTGAGGACGATCGCTAAAAACGTCAGATAAAAAGAACATATATATTATCAATTTATCCTTTCAGGACTAATAACATGAGTAGGAAATATTGCAATAATATTTCTCAATTCCATTGTTAGTCCAAGCATAATGCTTACCATAATTAACTTTATAATGATGTCCATGTCTATTGCTGTATTTGCTCTCCGTTGGCTTCTATGATAATTCCACGAAGAAGGATCTAAGCCGTATATGTTTGATATTCAGTTCAAAATTCGTTTTCAATTAATTAACATTTTATGGTTAACTTTTAGATTGATTGATTTAACACTAACCATGTTTACAGTTCTTAGTATACGTAATTACTCACTACAATATTGATGATGTAGAAACTTATTTAATTGGAGTAGAGTTACTGACTTTACTCTTTCCAATCCGAAGTTGCAGTGTCCAAATTCGAGCCAAATATAATGGTTCATTTAAATAAAGATGAAATCAAAAACGGTCAAAAACTGTAATTACCTCAACCATTCCTAATACTGCTATATGACGCTAATACGGATACTATCCATAAGGTACATGAGTAGATTCTAGTTGCCAAACTACTCACAGGATAAACATGAATAAACAATAATAGATTGCTCTGGGAATCAATATTTGAGTATAATCTAATAAAAACGTCTGTGTGTATTAATGAAATACTATTGATACAAAGAATGGTTAATTCTCTGACATTAATACAGGTTTGTGTGATAGGAATAGAGTCTTTATCATAGTCAGATTAGAAAGCCACTCTACCAGTAGATAATTAGAAAATGACCATATTTCTCAGTAGATCTATAAAAAGCATTATATTGGTTATACAATAAAACGAATGTTAGGTTCAATTTAAGCTCATGATAATGATATTAAATGATATCACACTTTTACATGTAGAGCAGTAACATGTAGAGCAAAATGTCAGAAGAGAGATTTGTTTCATCATAATTCATTACATCTCGTATTTATTTTAAAATATAGATCAACAGTATAGGTATTTAGAAATATACCATTATTTGTAGTTAAATACGTTTTCGAAGAAATAAGAGATTGAAGCTAAGTACTGCTAATAGAACCAATGACAAAAAAGTAAACAGTTAAACAAAGAATAAACGACAGAAAGCAAGTAGTTGTTGAAAAGAGTAAATGTGAGTCAGTTGTTCTGGGACTTAATTAAAATGAAGCACAAAACATAGATAAGGCATAATTAATCCGAATATTACAATATGAAAATCTTCACGGTATGAATCTAAGTGTATACACCTTTTTGTCTTGAATCAAGCGTAATTGTCAGACAGGAAAGTGTTTAAATTGGATTATTACCTCTGTAGGAATTGTATCTTCGTTTCGTGATGTGTTTTCAACTTCTTTCGAAATATAAACGTATCAGATGTAGGAAGCATTAAATTACGCAGGCTCTATAGGTGGGAGGGTTTGGCAGTTTATTTATTTTCTGGGATTAATATAAATATTTAAATAAATCTGTAGAATTTTGTAGAGCAGCATTTAAAAGATATTACTTATATTAAACCAGAACTAGACATTTAAAAGCTATCACAATTCAATGTCCCAAGCACTGTGATCAAGAAAACATCAGAGGCATTTACAAGTGTACATACCCTTTTATCGAAATAATTACATCTCATTCATGTTTAAATGTAAGCTTGCTGGTGACTGATGATATGCTACAAGTAAGCAGATGTATCAAATATTCCTGGGTAGGAAATAAGGAACCCTCATAATAATTATCTTTCCGGTATTTAAACAAACAAATAATTCTAACAAATAGATTAACGTCGAGCATTAACCAAATTTAGTAACATCTTATCATCGTTTTACCACATTAAATTACGACAGTTTTGGTATTAGCTCAAATATTAAACAAACGAGTTTATCATCAGCTATGCAAAGTCTAATTGTATAGACCTCCTGTATTTACTGAGATTTATTCGAATGTTATTGCATAGATGTTTTAAAAACGAAACTTTGGGTTAATCCGATGGAATTCCACCAAGTATATAGAAATAAGATATAACCGCTCTTGTTCTCACGATCATGCATACTCCCAACCAACATTGTGAATTGTTGAATCTTTATTAGAAACAATACGATCTGGGAATCTAAAATGCATACTATTCTTCAAACATAAAGATAAACTGGATATTGTAAAATTGCGATAAAGTTATACAATTAAAACCAGATTTATAATTATTATATTGGAGACTTATGAGAGAATGTTAAAAAGGCCCTAAATATTGCATTCACAATATTTTATTAAACCTGGAGGAATAAATACACATTCCTTATTCAGCAATCCCAACCACCGGCAATATTTGTCAGGGTTCAGCCTATCTTGGCTATATTGAATGAATGGTAACGTTATAAAGTTATTTGAAAGCATTTATATGTGTTACTATGTTGAATGAATTTAAATATAATCTTGGAAGTTAATACCTTGTCTTAACCGATATATAAGTATGCCTGCACCAGGTATTACATTGTTGTAGGTATAACACAGGAGCAGCTACGGTCTTGCTGAGTCAAGGTGATTATTTGAAATGACATAATTAGCTGCAATGAGCTTACTCATATGGTACTGAATACGTGTACTTCAAATGTAATCTATATCTTAGCACAACGTAAACATAATGACACATTTGTTTATATTAATTAACAGTAGTGACAGAATTTAATAAAAATATTTATATCTAGTTAGATACATCGATAAAACCACTTCTTCATCTCACAAATAAATATATTCAGTCTCTGATGCATCTATTAAATGATAATACCATTATAATATCAATTAACTAGCTTCCTTTCATTTCACGTCGTCAAGTATCACATCAAGCCAATATCGTATTTCTCGATGTCTTAATTATTGCAGCATTTCTGAACAACTTCTGGTGGCTAGAGATAACAATACACAACACAAACAAATTATTTGAGACTAAATTAGAATTTCCCAGCTTAATATTTGGTTGAGAAATGGTGAAGTTTTCATGTTGATAATGATGAATATTCTAATGTAATGAAACACTCCAATCTGCTAATCACTTGTCTCATAGTACAAAATTAATACTTCTGCGTTTCCATAATAACTAGCTTCAAGCCGCAGACAGGAGCAAACATAATATATTATACGTCTAAATGTATCTTCATCGGTTAACACTGGGTGAGGGGGGGGGTGAACTTATCTTTTGGAGTCTATATTGTGTATTGATGGAAAGGATCTGTCATGGTTTATGCCTTAACAAAACGTAAAATTGGGGGATTCCCTATCCACTTTGGTCTGGTTGATATTTGAACTTCCCCAAAGACCTGTGTATGGTCCAATGTTTTCCACCATACCATAGGCTATTATCTACTTTTTATTTGATCCTTGTGTCATCTAAGTTGGGCCACTGAACCTGATATTATATCCCAGAGATGCATTTCACAGATTTGGGATAGGATGAGAACGAGTAAGTCGATGACAGGAAAGATATTGTGTTGTTTTCATAAGAATTTAAATTTATTTAGAAGATACAGATTAATTATATTGATTGTAGGCGGCCTCATTCTCGTGGAGTTATATTTGATAGTCACATGTCTATCAAGAACATGTTTGTAATTTATGTTCAACAGCATGTTGTACTATATGGAATATTGTTTCCATGCGTAGAATATTAACATATGATTCCAGTATATCCGTGGTTCATGTCTTTGCATCACGTAGTAGGGAAAATTGGAATTTAATCCCGTATGGCATATCCCAATTATTTTTGTTCATGCTATTGAAGGTCCAAAATATGGTAGACTAATTGTTCAACGAATGCATTTAAAGGACATTCTTCCTAGCTTTAAGCTGAATGTAAAATATCCCGGCTTCATGAAGGTCATTGTTATACTATATCAGGTTCAAGACTGGTGGTTACATAACTTTTGGATACCAAGTTGCATTTCTCTAGAACAACTTCCATGAACCAATAACGAGAAAAATCGGGTGAATCCTTCAAAGGGGTTACAGATAGATTCGATGAATGAAGTGCCACCACTTCAGCAATTAGTTATACTATTCCTAACAATCAACTAAACTTGATATTATGTAAATCAAATAATTTGCCTTAAATATTATTCACTTTCATACAATTTAATGATTATGATAATCTGATTCTAATTGATATTCATTCATAATTGACTGGTGTATTCCACATAAAGTTTGTTTTCGTAATTTCAAAAATATGTATTTATATGTTAGTCTCTAGCTGTTAGATAGGTTACACTTTGAAAACTGGTTTGTATAACGTTTTTATAGTAATGAAAATGTAAATTGTATTTGCATTTATCAATTAGATATAATTGATTTATATTTATATTATATTCTTTTTAGCTGATAAATTGACTTTCTTATTATCGCAAACTTCAGTATTTAGTAAATGTCAGTTTTCTAGTTTTTCAACGCTTTTCAAGAATTGTTGGTATTTGTTATAAAAGAAAATCTGTAATATATATAATATTGAACCGTTTATAGGTAACATTTAAAACCAGAAATAGCTTGGTGATCTGACTCCAGGTGGATATGCATTGTATCTTGAACTCATTCCAAGGGAAAAGGTGTCAACATTAATAAAATGGAATGAAAACTGCCTATTTCTTCAAAGACAGATAGGAATTGTTTTATTCGTTTGTTACCTACCAACAATGGTAATCAGTTTTATTTAATGTGATTTCCATATACATTAGAATTGGCAAACAATTGGTTGGCATTCTGAGATCAGCCATATTCAACCAGGTTGAGTCAGTATATCCATATAGACATAATCGTTATTTCATACAGAACAAACAGTTCAATTGAAAATGCTAGTATTACAAGTGATTCCTATAGATGATGATGATCAACTGCTAGGTGTCTTTGAT
Organism: Paralvinella palmiformis; assembly: GCA_025642065.1. Lineage (NCBI taxonomy): Eukaryota > Metazoa > Annelida > Polychaeta > Terebellida > Alvinellidae > Paralvinella > Paralvinella palmiformis. The sequence goes on from JAODUP010001041.1 coordinate 8,372, forward strand.
AGTCTTCTGTTAGCGGGGCGTTTTTTTATACCTGCGCCTCTAAGGACAATGGAAAACCAATAAGATGATTGCAGTGATAATTTAATAAGGAAATATAGGCTGCAAACGGATATGATGAACTGCAGTAAATTAGCCTCTGTTGTACATTAATAATGAAATGTTCAACATTAGTAGAACTGAAGCTGCAAAATTTTAATATTACTAAAAAAAGATCAAAGCATAAAGAACACATAAAGATAGAAAGTTCACTTAATAACTTTGTAAAATGTACTAAATATACACAATGCATATCTTTTAGCGCTTTATTATAGGGTGTGCAATTGGTAGAGGAGTTATGCGTGTCCATGATAGATCCATCCGAACCTTTTAGAAAAATGTATACGAGACAATTGCTAAAACGGTCATTTAATACTTTTTGTGTAGTTGACCCGGTGCCTATATGACCTGTTAAATGGTGTCAGGATGTTCTCATCAGCTTTTCTAGACATGTAGTTAAGGAATCATTGTATTTTCCAAAGATTAATGACAGCTGTCCTCGCAAAGAATAGACTGTAATATTCTAATGAACGAGAGACATTTCCCAAATTAAATAATGGATCAAAGTAATATATTGTTCTTCTAGATTTATCTGCTATTTGTCTTATAGATGGCAATGAAATATTTTGCTATATGTTGAGTGTTAAAATACTTAAATCGCTTTGCTCCCATTTGACGGAAATACTAAAGAATCTCTGCTTGGAGCATTTTGTCTAATTTCCTGTCATTGTTACCTGTTTTACCGTAGGTGTCAGCTGCTGATCTTCAGGTTTTAAGATAAGATAAGCTATCTGGTCTCGTGAACCTCACAATACTGAATCTTTTGTTACAAGGTTTCCAAATACATTAGTCAGTAGTAATACTTATCATGCTAACGCTTATCTCCACTTCCCAAACATATCAATCTTAGACGTCAGTTTAATATTTTATCAGATGTTATTTATGTAGCTCAGTTATAATAGCTAAAACCTACCGGACTCACTTCAAAGCCACCAGGGCCTCTCTAGTATGATTAACTACTCATAGAGATATATGTTTAGTTGTAACTCAAGGTCAGAATGGAAGAAGATAAGTTATCTGCCTTACTATCTAATGATGGATCTATGATTCGTGCGTAATATATCATAAAACACAAGAATAATACATGTGTGACATATACCTTTTAGAAAATGTATAAAGCAGAATTATTCCACTTGTAATCTCAATTTTGTAATTTCATACAAGAGCTAACGAGTTTTGTTTCCCGAAAATCAATTATTTATCAGAAATCTTACCAGTCTTTGTATGTATATATTTAATCATGTTATTTTTCTAGATTAGGACGATTATAGTTTAAATTCTCTAGCGGCTTTATTAAGAAAGCTTTCTGTATAAATAATACAAACAAAATGTTATTGGTTGGATGAAATGTTAGTAGTTTTCTTAATTAATGTCTTACGTATATTCGTATGTTGTCTGAATGTATGTCTCAATTTATGTATAAATATACGTTTCTGTCTACAGAACTTTGTGCCAATAAATCCAGCCTGGTCACCTTTGGAAACCTGAATACTTTAACTTGGTAACTAAATTCTAAAATTCATGCGGAACACCTCTTTTATAATGCTTAAGTATGCACTGGTACAGGTGTGTATCTGCTTATGCATATGTGGGGCATAGAACAATACTGAGCCTTATCTAATAAGATGTTTTAAGAAAATGATAAATATACTAAATTTGTTGTCATTCCCATTTTCCATGAATAATTAAATAAAAAGTACAAAATAAGCCGATAGTAGTCTGGTGTTTGTTATACGCAATGGCAGGATGAGCACCAGCTTGATCTGATCAATGATGAGTTAATATAATTCTCGATTCAGTCAGTTAGGACTATATCCCATTGCAGATAGATTAATCTTCAATGAAAACACTCATATATTTACACGTATATGTATATTTATGCTTAAGTATATGTTTATTTAGTTGTATATGCATTATGAATCTATTTAGTTTGTTTATTATCTCAACAATATTGCCTGCCGAACTTGTATTGTTATTCAGCAGAATATTTTAAGAAAATAATCATATCAAATATATTTTGATTCGTTAATTTAATTATGGCCGAAATGGCATTTATTTTACGTGGCTAATTAACTACCTCAAATTAGGGAGACATGTGTAGTCTGTAATTTACAGCTTCCCCACGGAGACTAATTCTAAATAAATTTAGAATTTACAATATATGGCATATTCGGCAGAAAAAACCTTGCCAGTTGCCTGGTTGCATGGTACTCTTATTATAGTACCATGGCCGTGTTGGAGCCTACGACCTCCGGCACAACATTACCATGACTTGTTATGTCCCACGCTCCTACCCACCAGGCCATAGAGACGGTGTTTACTAATTAGTACAATATCTAGAGAAAAATAAATACAATTCCGTCAAATACAATACATTATTCATATAAAGAAACTGGTCTCGTATATGAAATATGAAAGTTACAACAAAATGGTTACCAACTTGATCTACATGTTTTTTTTCTCACAAATCCCAAACATAACTTCAAAAGTAAATCCCTGTAATGAATGTTCTTATATGTTATTTAGGCACAAGTACGATAATAAATACATTGAGATTTTCCTTTGAGTAGATGATACAACATTGAATATTTGCAAATTCCATTCATAAATTGTAATTTATCATAATATTATTTATTCTTATAACCAGAGACAAACTTGTTCCCAAATTATATAAGTCTTCAATTTATTTGGCTTAACTACACCCATTTATAGAGGGGGCTCGAGCGTAAGTGACTGCATTTAATGACATTGCCATAAATAATTTATCTCATGATATACATGTATAATCATTTTATGCATTTACTTTATACTATAAATTATAAACAATTACCACAAACTGAGTGTCAACATTTTCACAGTGACTGACACTAACAATGATAATAGTCAATTAAGTTTTAATTTGTGTTAAATATATTATGCCTGGAGTACTACTCAGTGCCAAGCCTTTCTCACCCATACTCCTTTTAATCCACTTTATAGACGGCAACAGCTGAATCGGCATTATCATTCATGATCTAACTATTAATAAACATTCTACAAGCGGACACTCGAAGTGAACCAGATGGCTCTGGCAACACTTACGTTAATTGGAAGCGAGTAAATTGCCATGTCTGTCATAGAAAGAGAGTCAGTATCTATATACATAAACTCTACCAAATAATATTATATTTGTGTGCAATGTGTTTCCAAACATCAACCATTTATCGCTGAACAAGTGTTAGCGAATGGTATAACCTTTTCAAGATGTTCATCTAGATTTCAATATAGTTTCATTTTGCAGGTCAACCAAAGACACGTAAGTTTTCTTGCACGACACACTTTATTATAATTCCACAGATGCTAATCGTGAATGTTTAACGCGAAAACATATTGAATAGACATTAGGAAATTTCACAATAGAGTTGTCCCTACACGTGCTAAACGTATCCGCAAAATTAACCACTTTTAACGGACACTTGTGGAATAATTCCTTGTTAATATTCTTTGGCATTTTAAACCATCATCGTGTTTCTTCAGAGTACATCTTCTCACTACTTACCTTAGAAGACTAAAGCAGGATTTAAATCCGGAGCCTGGAAGTCTGAGACCACCCACCCTTCCAGTTAGCCAACAGAAACGTCCTATAATAAAGTGTAAAGTATCTTCCATGATCCCGTTTTGCATTTTTCCAAAGTATGTTGTGGTAGCCCATGAAAATATATTTGTTTCTAAAAAAAAAGATAGTTGCCTTAACGAAAATAACAATATCAATCAACAGAAGTTATTCAAACAAATTCACACTATACAATTGGATCGGATTCACCATATTATCATAGAATATAAATCACTACATTTTTAAGTACAATATGTTGATTATCGAACTTAGAAGAAATAAGTATTTATTTATAATACTTAACGCTAAACATGTACCATAGCTAAGAGCCCTTTGGTAGATTTCTTTATCTTCGACTTTAGCCATATCTTGGAAATAAGGCTGATGGGCAAATCCTATAGAAAATATCCCACAAATACGGGTATCATTGGAGGGGAGGAAGATATCAGCCTCTAACTTAAAAGTTTACAATGTAATTCTTTAACTAGGATATACTACAGCTATGCTGACATGGTAAGGCTAGTGAAACACTAAGATAAACGTATCCGTCTTAATGAGTTTGACAAAAGTATTACTTGTAGACTCAATAACGATCACTGATCCCGATACAACATTGTTTGATGATGATTGGTGATTTACGGGCACTTTTGTGCACATGGTAGCCTATATGAACCGGCTACAACATTGAGGTAGAAGCTGAATATGGTTTCTCTAAACCAGACATAACATATTCTTTGTATAATTTGTTTATGTGTAATCAAAGAAATGCGCATCAGGTTTATCACATTCTAAATCATAATAAATGAACGTAGTTAATTAAAATATTAATTAAACAGATTATACTTGTATTGCGGTTGCTGAGATAATTGGTCACATCAACATTTATTTCGTCCAAACTATTTATTTTTACCTTTACTTGTGACAATTGCTTTTATTCTGGGTTGTTATCAAAATATTCATTTTAAACATAGGCCTCCCATCCATTGCATAAACGAGAAAGATATGTTCTAGGTAATGTGCCTAGGACAAAAAGGGACATTATTCAGCCTTACCCTACCAAACTCTCAAGGAATATATGATGTGATTCATCACCTTTTTATATATCACTTACCTCTAAACGAAAGATTCGTTACTAAATAATATCACATAATTAGTAATGTTATTGTTGTGAAGAACTCCGGTGAACGGGGGGGGGGGAAGCATGACGATAGATCTGACATTATGAAACGAAAATAAAATATAAGAAAAGTTAGAACACGTTCAACGACAAACCTAATCTTATTTGACAGACACATAACTAAGTTAGTTACAAGCTTTTAGAGTCATCGCAACAGTATTCACCAATGTACAATCCAATTGTAGTTTGACTGATTTTAGCTAAAGGAAAAATGCTTAAACTATTCTATTGAGAAGCCTTTATTACTCCCCTGGTCTACGGTTTTACTGCACTATTTTGTAACTTAAACACTGAATAACAATGAGCTGTCACACATTTAGGCATTAAAAGTTGTTAGTCTGGAATTAGTTCATTGATACATGATTGCTTAGTTCACAACAACCATAACTTATTTGAATTTTTGAACACTGTGATAACCACTAAACATTTATTGTTCAAGTATATATTCACATGTTTTATACTTCAAATATACTTCAAATTTATATATCAAATATCATATAAGTAAATATCAGCATGCTCTTAATATTATTTAATTTCAACATTGGATATGCAAGAGTTTACGTGTAGAACAGCTACATCTGTCATACATGTCGTATCTACAGATAATAAAACTCCAGAGAAAGTAATAAGCCAGACGCTTATCACATATTCTGTATGTGAAAATTGTAGTATTGGTATCAATAATGGTAATAATTGTCTTATTATTATTATTATTATTATTGTTGTTGTTGTTGTTGTTATTATTATTATTATTATTATTATTATTATTATCATATAATTATTATCATTATTATCATTATTATCATTATTATTATTATTATTATTATTATTATTATTATTATTATTATTATTATTATTATTATTATTATTATACTTTAGTAGAAGGAGCTTTAGTAGTGGTAGTAGAGTAGTAGCAGTAGTAGAAGTAGTAGTATTGTAATTATTTGTATTAGTAGTAGTAGTAGTAGTATAATAATAATAATAGTAGTAGTAGTAGTAGGAGGAGGAGTAGGAGTGGTACAAGTAGTAGTAGTAATATCAACAGTAGTAGTAAAGAAAGTTTAACAGTAGATATGGAAAAAGTAGCAGTAGTAGTAGTAGTAGCAAGAGTTGTTGTACCATTAGTAGTAGCATAAAAATTCCCGTAACTAGAAATAATAAAACTTCAGCTAAATTAATACACCAATCTCTTTATTTTTCAATTAGAAGTAGTATTAATAGCAGAAGTAGTTGTAGAAGTAGCAGCTACTGCTGCTGTGGTAGTAATTTAAAAGGTATTAACAGTTGATGTGGAAATAGTAATAGTATGAAGAACAGAAGTAGTCGTGGTTTTCTATTTTGTAGGCACAGATATAATACAAGTTAATTATTGATGGAAACACCCGACCGAACATGGCAGCTGAGATAATATCCGCACTGATAACTTGACAAAATAATATTAATTTGATCAGGAAATCACCCTAAAATTAATGAATCAAGTGTATATATTAACTATGCCATTAAAAAAATTGCTGCTACTTCATAACAAGAATAAAACACTTAATACCTATAAAATAATTTACGGTTGATAAAATTATACGGGGGGAGGGAGGTTATTCCTTACTGTATTTACGGTTGTAAAACGTATTTCTAAACAGACTCATGCTGATTTAAATACATACAATTGCGATATTTACATATGACCTTTATATAGTTTGAAGGGAATTTAATCTAATTATTGAATAGAATGTGATAATATTGAAACAATCAAAGAACTACAATGACATTTGAATATCAATTGGAATTACATCCACCTCTAATTCACAATGGCAAAGACATTGTATCAAACCACATAATAAATACGTCACACTAACATGAAGTCCGTACAATATTTATGTTATTGACCTTTTGTTTACTAATGTATCTGACATATGATTAATATATAATAAAACTTACAGCTTACACACACACACACACACACAGCATACAGACAGACACACAAATTACTTACACACACACACACACTCATTTATATATATATATATATATATATATATATATATATATACGCTTATATATAATTACATACACATATAGATGCAAACAATCAGCCAGACACACACTAAAACAAACAGATACACAGTCATATTTACCATTCCATGAAAATCAGATAATACAAAGATGATTAATGAGATAAAATATCTTGCCTGTAACTGATGTGAAAAGAATATCATGTGTACGTTAGCTAAATTACATAAAAGAAATAACCATTTACTATTTCTTCCTTTTCTCTATTAGAGCATGATTCTGAGAAAATATATTTTTTTTGGTCTTCTGAGTTTAAATCCAATTTGTTTTTCGATCATGTCCCATAACTAACTTCATTTATCCCTGTGACGTCAGTTACCGCCATTGTTCAGTCACATCTTAGGCTTAGAGGGAATATTGCAATAAATTATGAATAAAAAGTATGAGTCCCATATATGTATATATATATATATATATATATATATATATATATATATATATATATATATATATATATATGTGTGTGTGTGTGTGTGTGTGTGTGTGTGTTGTGTGTGTGTATGTGTATGTGTTTTGTGGACCGTGTGTATATATATATATATATATATATATATATAGAGAGAGAGAGAGAGAGAGAGAGTCATTGTGTGTGTATGTGTGTGTGATGGATGGATGGATGGATGGATGGATGGATGGACAAATAATATGTAATATAATAATACCCCAAATAATATGTCTGTAAAACCATGTAAATGATTTAAAAGTTAATAATTATTTATCTGTGAAAGCGACCTTGAACAGATGTGTTTTAGAAGAGACTTAAAACTTTCAAGAGACGACTCGTTTCTAATATCTGCCAGCAACCTATTCCAGAAAGTGGGGGCTGCAACATTAAACACACAATCACCATATGACTTGAGCCAAGACACTGAAACCTACAATAGTATCTGACTGGATAGCCTGAGTTTTCGGGATGACTTTCTAATGGACACCAGTTCACACAGGTATTCTGGTGCCATATCGTTAATAGATTTATAAGTTATTGATAAAACCCTGAAATGGATACGCTGTCTAACAGGTAGGCAATGTAGTTTTTGAAGAATTGGGTGAAAGTGGAAATGGATAGTGGTTACAAATGTTGATTATCCCTCTCTAGGTTTTAACATCAAGACTGGCCTTAAAATGCCCATGTCCGTGTTAAAGGACGAACCACCGGTTGTAGTTCGAATGGTGATGTTCACATGTCATGACCCTTACTCTATTTTTCGAATTTTAGGGTGAGGCCGAGAGAGGTGGGGGGGGGGCATTTTTAGTCGACCATTTAAGCGGATATTTTTGAAACTAAATTTCGTGAAGGTACAATGATGATCGTTTGTTAACTAGAATATTTAATATATTGTTTTAGCCATTACAAGAAGATGTATTATATATTTAATGTATTCTATCCATTTTACATAAATAAGATAAATGATTATATTATTTTAAAGAATGAAGGATTACAAGCCGAGTTACAAGATGTAACTCATCTATTACCGTCAAGGTAAGTTTTCTTGGATCCATCTGAGATTGTCAATAATTGCCTCTTTATATGTACCCTAAAACGCACATTGCCCGTGCCAGACATCTGATATATTTCCATCCAGTTTCCTTATTACATCAATGTACATCAATAGAATCTATATTGTTGTCCTCTTATGTGGTCTGGCGAAACTATCTATTAATTCATACAATGCTGCTTGATGGATTATACTCCTGGAGTCGTTTGTTTCTCCGGCAGGCATCTCCATGGGTATTAAGCTGCGGACAGAGTTTTTTCCCATATTATGAGTAATTAGGTTAAACTGATATAGGAAATGTGTTAAATGTATAGCTATTATAATCCCGACGTGTCATTCGCAGTATCGGAGATCTGCCTGAAATCCGCTGTTCTCGACCATGGGTCAAATAGATCAAGTGGATAGGCTCTTTAATTTAGATCCCACCACACCTAACTGCATATACTTAGGGACGCTAAATTAGGCGTGAATGAACGTTCACTTAGTGATGAACGGAAACGTATGAGGATTAGCTGTTAGGTTCGAGTAAATCATAGTATTTACTCAGGTTTGAGACGATATTTCGTTCTAGTCCAGTAATAATCCATTGTGCAGTATTGCTACTTTGTTTTTATTTTAATTAAATCACTTCGGTGAGTCCATACTGAGTTAGTGTACATTCTCTTTGCTATAAATAACTGTAATGTTTGTTAACACGCTGAGGGTATATAAAAGGCTTAAATTTTCACTTAGGTTCGAGAAGAACTTCGACGCCAGACCAGTCGGACGTGTATTGATACATGGTTCATATAGGTAGGATTTATTCAGTTATTCGAACCCAGAATAAAGCTGAGGTCAGCATCTGAGGTGTCGAAATGTTTTATATACAGGTTTCTTTTGGACCACAGAAAAGTACTGTTGAATGTAAACTGTGGTGTCAAAATAGTTTATGGTATGTATGTAGCAAGTCACCATTGAACCACACGCACGTGTTGTTTGCTGCGAGCTGTGGTATCAAATGGTATATTTTTTACGTGATTCCGCTTTTTGTACGTAGCCTGCATGTAGCCGCTTTCCTGTGGGCGTGACATATTTGTCGCGTACGAAAAGCGAATTAGCTGGTTCCCACAGGCTGATGAGTAGACCAGACACATGCTTAGGTATACGCGCACATATATCAATATGTGGAGGTATGGAACATTTTATTTTAGATTAATGTATGTATAGTTGTATTTGTATCTCGATTTATGGACGTAGGTCTCGAAGGATGTTAGATATGTTGATGCTCTGTGCCTGTTGCCTCTTTATATGTACCCTAAAACACACACAAGCACACACATACACACATACATACACACACACAAACACTTGCAAACACACATACCCACACATATTTACACACACACACAAACACACACGTACTCACACACAACCATGCAACACATACACACACATATACACACACATACACACACACACACAATATATATATATATATATATATATATATATATATATATATATATATATATAGAGAGAGAGAGAGAGAGAGAGAGAGAGAGAGAGAGAGAGAGAGAGAGAGATATCAAGTACTTCTTATGATTTTAAAATTTTATCAGGATACTATATCTAGCTGTTATATTGTTGTTTGTTTTGGTAGCGCTGTTGATAGTGTTGTTGTTCTAGGCAATCAAAACCAATATCAAATCGATTTTTAGATTTGAAGATATGTGAAATAAGAACACATATGATGTTTTCAGGATGGTAATACATGTTGTAGATTAAATTATATGTATATATCTCCTGATTCATCTATATGTTGTTGGCACTGTAAAGATAAATTTTAAAAAAGTAGAAAAAAATGAATCGTAATGAAATATGCTGATCATTTCTGAAAATAAAGGATATTAAATTCCATTTAAGTAATTCATTCCAAACTTATAAATGCCACTTACTGCTTTTTGTATTGCATCAAAAGCAACAACAATAATAATAACATAACTCCTAGTTCTCATATAGCGATAACGGCAACAAAACTAGCAACAATCTGTACTATTAGTACTAATGCTACAAATATTGTTACTACAACTTCTTCTAGTATTAATATTATTATTATTACTACTACTATTACTACTACTTCTACTACTAATACTATTACTAATATACAATTCACATTACGAACACCCTATTACAAATACATTAAGATATTTTCGGTATTATGAAACTACGCTAAATGACTATACTATCAAAACTCTACCTATAAGTAGTAAATATCTGATCAATATTACGCAGTTGTGATTTCCATGAGGTTTCTTGTTCTCATTTAGCAAGATCGTATAAAACTCTACCAAAATATAATATCTATGTTATATTTAGATTGTTTCAACGAGAGATTTCCAAAATTGACAACACGAAGTGGTTGTCTTCTAATTGTATTTCTAATTTTTGTCGACAGTCCATACAAAAGGATTAATTAACTGGTTTTAGAGACGAAATAGTCGATGTTATTAGCTGTTTCTCTTATTGGTAGTCCGTTGACCTTTTAATAATTAAGTATTCCATAAATGAGGTTATTGTCTCTGAATACAGATATATGGGGTTTTTTTATATTATGTATATATATATATATATATATATATATATATATATATATATATATATATATATATATCCTAAAACACTCCATTTATTTGGCTAGTACAAGTTTTATTACCAACGCATGGAATGTATCGTTGTTTGCTGATCGATCTTCCGTATCCTCAGCATTTTGAGACATAAACATATAAGTTGAGTATATCATTATACCCTATATATGAATGACGTTTTGGAAAATAATGGTATTTACCATATCAAAACAACTTAAAGGCCTTATAAGGATTCCATAGAAATAAAATTGAACCATTGCTAAACGCTAAAAGTTAAAGTAAATCCAGAAAAATATATTGATTAAAAAGGAAACAAGATATTTCAAACAGTCAATAATCTAGATCAATACAATATAAGTGTCATCCATTGTTCAGTCCTGATGTTAAATACTAACACATGGAGAGATGTTCACATTAAATGATAAATTATTTTAACGTGGAAAATGAGTATTGTTTTAGTTTCAGCGCTCTAGCTTCTTGAGAGTTTTGAGGCATCGCTTGTATAACTAATTTAATAATAATAATTCTCGTTCGTGTCAGCTAGTTTTCTCGTTATGTTGCAGCATGTAATTTGATGAGCTTCTTTCACTCGAAATAATTACATGCCAATCAAGTTTAGATCCAGCCTTACTGCTAACTAAAACCATGTTACCTGTAATCAGATGTATCCAATATTCTGGTATTGCAAAAAAAAATTCATCATACTAATTATCTCCCAGGTATTTAATGAAATACTAATTTCAACAAACATATGGGAGAATATGGCGTCTTAAGTCAATATTTAGATTAGCTGAAATATAAAATGTGGTTCAGAAATAAGAGAACACAGTATAAAACTAAAAACTAATTTATTCGGCTATTCATGAATTCCTTGAAACTTCTTTTGTAAGCAGTGTTTTATTTATGGTTTTATTTATTGTAGATTTAATATTAAAGCCAATATTGAATACTAATATTAAGTGGTTTTAGTGAAGAACCTGAATTATGAAAATTATTCACTCTTGAATCATTCACTTTAATGAATTATATATATATATATATATATATATATATATATATATATATATATATATATATATATCACGCACATACTCCATACTCACCCACCACACACACACACACACACATACACACACACAAACACACAAACACATGTATGCATGCTTCCAAATAAACATATATATACATAGATGACCACACACAAACACATACATACATATATACAAACAATGATCTTCCCGGTGTTTAATAAATAATCGAACACACCTATATGATCTCTTCTCTAAACGGAATGATAAATATATGGCTGCTGGAGTGTGAGCCTCTGGGACTATAAAATAATATATAATATTTATATATATATATATATATATATATATATATATATATATATATATATATATATATATATATAGTTATATAGATAGATAGATGGTAGATAGATAGATAGATAGATAGATAGATAGATAGATAGATATATAGATAGACAGATAGATAGATTGTAATAGGTAGATATATAGATAGTTAGCTACATATATAGATAGATATATAGATATATAGATAGATAGATAGATAGATCGGTCTTTTTCCTACCAAAGTTAATCCGAATCTTCCCCAAAAAAATTACCTTTAACGTTCGATTCACAAGGTGGCAGCAGCTGCACCGCCACTTGGTTTGTATTGAACCTATTTATATCAAACCTAATATTAAATTGTTTTCTATGGCGGATCTAGGCTCAAGGGCTCATTAAAAATCATATTTGGTGACATGTACCAGACCCACCCCTAGATCCATCTGTACATACCATGTGTGTGTACAATTACCTTGTGTATGTAAAATATACATACAATGTATACCATATATTTTTCAGAGTATATTTCCGTGCTAACATGTTTCTTAAAGTGGCATTCTGCCAAATACTAAATATTAATTACGAAAGTTTGTATGTTTGGTGATTAATATACTTTGTAAGATATAAGTAATTTGATATCTAAAATCGTCAATTTTGACACATTGTAACACTGAAAGTATTCTTTTTACATGTTCGGTTATTATTATGTTTTTAGTAAATTAAGTTATAGCGTCTTTGCAACATTTGTGACCATATGTGGTTACGGGATCTTTCCCATACACATTTCCCGCATATAATCACCTAAATACATAGCTAGTACTATATGTTGAGGGTGAAACCTAATAACCTTTCCGCCAAAATTTGGTTTTGTCTTCTTTATAACTGTAATTTAAATATACCATGGAATCGCTATCAGATACAAACAGACAGGCTGATAAAAACAAATACGTATCATATTATCATAAGTATCATATTTATTTATTTGGTGAGTATCTAGGGTTTAATGAAATATCTGCACTGAAATTTCGTTTGTTTGTTGTAAATTAGTCTTAGTATGGACCATAACAGCTCGATTGCATAATACCTCCAAGATAAACAGGTTTCAAAGTTAAATGTTCCTGGGGAATTAACAATTATAGTCAAGTTATTTACAAAAGTTATCGATAATTACGATAGATGGTGTTTAGTAATGCCGAGTCTACAGTTTATAAATGGTAAGATTAGTAACAATATAAAACAAATAAATGTAACCTCATATTTCCATAAATATTTATAATATTTTATAAATATTTAAAGTTTATTCTAATGTAGTAGAAAATAAATTGCCGATTTGTTTTACAGAGTTACATTATAAGTATATAATTCTTTTACAACACGAGAAATAAATACTTAAATACAAATTGTCCACCAAAGTTTATAATGAAAAAATCTACAATCGTAACAACAAAAATCGGATACTATGTTTACCTTTATTTATATAATACAGAGAAAAACATTGATATTAAACTGGTACGAAATGTCATTACACATACACCAAGGAAGAGTAACGTGGTAATGCATTTAAATGTATAATAAGTGAGGAGTCAAATATTTATTCACAAATGCACAAATTAGTGTAACATGTAATTAGTGTAACAAATGGGAGTTCTAAAAGACACGTTATGTAAAATTTTTATATATATATATATATATATATATATATATATATATATATATATATATATATATATATATATATATATATATATATATAGTTATGTATGCGTTATGATTATGTTTGGTATATTTATTATTTCCACTATATTGTCTGCCAACTTATATTGACATCTAGTAGAATATATTGAAAGATTAATCATATCACGAAATATTTTTATTCCGACATAATGTGCGTTAAGCAGCTATTACAATATCGATAGAAAAGACTTATAACTCTAATATATTAACTCGAAATATATTAGGATATTCTAATAAAGAAATCGTAAATAAACTTCTATTGTGTTTTTTGTTTTTCATGAAAGTGTCAAACTTCCTGCTCTTAAACATCATTTACCATTAAGTATTCATGAAGGAGTAGATATGAACCAACAAATACTACATGCAAATTTATTCATTAAATTGTAACCCTTATCAAGGCGTTTCTTATAGCCAACTCACAAAGCAACAACAAAATATACTACGCTTCCACTTCAATGTCTTGAAATATGTTTCTGAATTATTTCTGAAGAAAATTTCACGAAAAGCAAATGATGAAATATCTCCTGGGGATATGAAGTACATTCCTATGATGAAATTTCTGAAAATTGATCCAGTCATAAGTATGAGAATAAATACATTTTCCTCTGAGTGGATATTAATGTGAATACAAATAAAATTCCTTTCATAGCAGATCTGGCAATAGGAAAAGAACTTCGGCATAGAAAAACAATTAATCGTCTTAACAAGTATCCTGACAACTGGAGGCAAACTCCCAGATAATATAAGCTGTCATTGCTGCTGCTCATCTAGGTCTACAAGAAAATGGTGTCTAGGTTGTCGTATTGGTTACAGAAAATAAGTAGTGTTAAATTATATTTCTTAGAATCCGCTTCTCCTAGCCTTTACCATAATACCCTATTTGATCCGCTGCTGTATTGTAAATTGTCGCAATAAATAAGTTATCTCTTGCTCGACAGTACTCAATACCGTGATATAGTTATACACTGATAACAAAGACAAAGTGACCACACTACGAGTACCGAGGTTTTGACATAGGCTGACGGTGCATTATCTTTCGACGTTTATCAGAGATATTAGCTTGGGAGTAGTACTCAGTGTTTAGTGTTTTATACGCACTTAGTCCATTTGATTCAACAGAGATTTGTGTGGTGACAGTTGGATAGTCTGAGCTATCCATCGTCTAAATATAACTCCAACTTCTACAAGTGGAACCTGGGAATGCAATATAATGAAATGACTAAATTATGCCGATTATTGAAGGTATATAAATGTCCATTTCGCCCCAAAAAAGTGCGTGTGTTTACTTAGTTAGACAACACCATAAGTGTATAATGTATCATGGGCACAAATTACATAAAACATTAATAATTCAGCACTAAATGGGTGTAATATTAGATTACTAGATTATGATACATGCCGCCAAGTGATAAAATGTTAAGAAAAACATTTGGATATTTCCGGTTCCAAACTATCTATTTCCTTCAGACAAATTGATGGTATAATATATATATATATATATATATATATATATATATATATATATATATATATATAGCGTAGAGTTAGTGGAAAAACAGGAGAATAAATATAATGTTTACCTTTTAGAGCTCCTATCACAGGTTAGTTTTAACAGGAAACGTTATCAGAAGATAGACGACGTTGTGGCAATATTACATAATCATTGGAAATGTATTGTGCTGCTACAAACTGGGAATTTCAACAATCTGGAACTATTCATCAACGTGAATCTTCAGGTGGGGCGGAAAAAAAAGGCAAACTAGTCTTGAGGAAGAATGTTTTGCTTCCATCGTTTCTAATGATACTGTTTGGCCGCTGCATCCGGTTGTTTATTGATAGTTGATGGGGAAGCGAGACAAATTGTTGCGCTTGGAAAATGGCAATGTGTTCAGGTACACGGCAACTAAATAACTAACGCCAAATAGGTGTCATTGGTAACTACATAATTCAACTTGTATATCGACACCTGGGGAATGATCATTCTATATAATTAAATGCTAATATATATATATATATATATATATATATATATATATATATATATATTCTATGCAAATGAGCAAATGTTGTAGCACGTCAATTGGATTATGAGTCTCATTGCGGAAAAGAGGGATACCAATAGCATATACTCTCACATTTTATATTGAATTATAATATGTACACTAAATTTTCATGGTAGTGAAGAAATTGTTTAACCGAAAACAATATAAATATCCATTGTTTTAGACAAATATAATGTGTTTATGCGCTTTGTTTGTTTATTTGTCTGTGTATTCTGATAAATGAGTCTTAAACGGCGGTGAATATGACATTTGTTGGGACTATAGTTGGGACTATGATTGGGACTATGATGTTTACTCATTAATTTGTTTTTATTATTATTCTAAGCCCTTAGTTATACCGTAAAGTCGGCGTGGAACAGATACCATTATGTAAATCAAAGATAGCCAGTGGAAATTTCATAATGAATGCTGTATTTGACTTCCGAGCATTTGAAAACAATATATCATATACTCATCCATCCTTATTTGTATTATGGTAATCTACTTTGCTGCTCGACATACAAGAGACAAACGAAGCGACTTGCTTTATCAAAAAAGCTATACGCATTATTGCAAAGGTCAAATATAACGATCACACATCCCACATTTTCGAGAAATACAACGTACTAAGCTCCCGGATATCCATAATGTCCAACTTGGAAAGCTGATGTATAACATTACAGTAGCCATACGGCCACAGCCAATGCTTACAATCTTTACCAGAAATGATGATATACATAGCTACACTACTAGACAGAAAATATTACTTCCATCTTCCATTGACCGAATTTGATTAAATATTATGCTAAGTTTCCTTTATCGTGGTCCCAAACACGGCTCGAATTGCCTCAATATGTAAAATAGTCTAAATCTGTATCCTCTTACAATTACCGCTTGAAGAAGTATTTCCTAAACACATATTGAAAAGCTGTTTGAATTTTGCATGTCATTTGCTAACGTTTCACATGGTGTGTACAACCTTTTTTATGCAATTACTATAATTATAGTTTAATGGAATATATATTTTACAATTCTCTGTTAATATTACAATGATCGAGGTATAGATGATGATGATGATGATTGATGTTTTACGGCCACTTTTGTGCATAAGGTAGGCAAAATGGGCCGAGCGACCTCCAAAGGTAATGAGACGAAGTGAAAGACAAAACAACCTTCAGATATGCCCACGCCGGAATTCGAATATGGGTGGTAGTGATCTGTGGTCCAGCACGCTACAGCTAGACCACGGAGACGCCCAATCGAGGTATAGAGAATAAGTTTACATTTAATGTCTAATGTCCGTAAGTTGTAAGACAATTCTAGGAGAATGGCCGTCAGCCCCTTCGTTTAAATAAAAATAAATAAACACCTATTTAGATAAGATGGATATTGTTAAGTTTTCAATAAAATGTGATGTTTCATACTCTAGTAATGGAAGGGAAAATGCGTATAACAAAAGTTCTGATTTTATATCAACAAGTGAATTTCATAACCAATGTTCTATACAGGTTTAAGTCTAAACATAATATCTAAGCTAAATCTAATTAAAGTTTCATTATTCAAAATAGATCCAGTTTAATATCCATTTAAGCAAATACACATATGATTATATATATATATATATATATATATATATATATATATATTTGTGTGTGTGTGTGTGTGTGTGTGTGTGTGTGTGTGTGTGTGTGTGTGTGTGTGTGTGTGTGTGTGAGAGAGAGAGAGAGAGAGAGAGAGAGATGGTTTAACTATAACTGACCAAAGAATGGCCTCATATAATTGTATTGCAATGTCATCCGTCGAAAATAAACCGAAAAATCATTTTATACGATATTTAAAACAATTTTGTCAAGCGTCATAACAATGACCTATGCATTCCAGATTTCTGTAGTTTTACAGTTTAATGAAACGTGCTAAAGCTGTCTTGTTGGATACGCTTAGCTCTAATCCAAGAGAGACCAGTCACATCGATAACTAAATATATAACATCCAAGGGTTGTTAATAAAATGTGGCTTTTAAAGTATTATCGGGTTTCTTCAAATCATGGCAGCTTATTCAATATCTGCTTAATGAAGTTTACATAAAAGGAAATGCAAAAACTGATATTCACATGGGTCCAAGAATTACTTTTGGATTAGTTTTTTGATAAAAATATTATTTATAATTTCGTGCTAAAAGTATTATTCCAGCATACCTATTGTTAATAATCAGCGTGCATATAATATTTAGTCCAATAGGATAACTAACGTGTGTCTGAAAGCCATATGGTGCTAGGGTCATCGTATGATTCATATCACATAATGAAGTAAGTATACTTAACCACGGAATTAGCCTCTTAGTACACCTTCTTTAAGGCAATGATTGTAAGTAGAAAATTAGTAAATACCACTAATGTGTAATTAATCCACGTAGTCGATATATTGATAATTAGGATCAGAGTGATAATGAATTTATTGTTGACTAAAAATATAATAAAAATGCATGTAATCTCACATTAAAAGACCAAATATTGGGTCATTTATATTGTGAACAAGCCCTTCTTCTAACACCTATTACTCCCTGTTTATAGCATGTGATAAGTACCGTCGCATTCTCGGAACAAAGATAAGAAGATATTCTTAAGAGATCGTGACGCTTCCTTCGCCTTTCTAGCCACCACGGCAGACTTACATCACGTTGATAGTTTATTGTAAGTGTTGTCATTGTAGTTTCTTCAATTGACGTATACAAAGATGAATGGGAAAGGATTGAGTTTTGGTAGACAGTATGTCTGTCATTAACAACCTCCAGAGACTATCGTTATTTTGGGCATACATGAAGGGATGGAAGGATTGCTAGATGGATAGCTGGATAGATGGATTACTGGGTGGATTGATGGATGGATGAACGTATGGTTAAATGGTGGCTGATGCCTAAAATGTAGGAGTATGATGGTGAATGAATAATTGTTTTGATATATGGACGCTGATATAGGGTAATGATAATGATGATGACTTTAATAATAATAATAATAATAATAATAATAATAATAATAATGTTATTATTATTAACATCAGCCTCATCATCATCATCATCAACATCATTAACATCATCTTCATTTAAAAGAGCTGAACAGTGTTATCACTATAAAAACTGCAATCAATAGACCGATCCAGGCGAAATCCGTTGCATCGGTTACCAACTGCGGTCACGGATTAGAAACAGCCATGGCTACCGCTGTTGATATCAATAACGGTAAATACTGGAAATCTTTCAGCAAATTATTTCTTATTAGACGGAGATTGAGACTAGTATTTCAGCTGAACGATTGTATCTTTCCAAAAGATTTAACACAATATTTATCAGGATTTCACCCAAAGATTGAGTGGACCGAGCCTTCGTTATTTATGTTGACTTGTAGGGAATTTTTAGTATAGGTTTCAATTGATTAAATGTATGATTTTAAAATTACAATTTTAGCTGAATGTGTGCTGATTTGAAGAGTTTTAAATATTTAATGTAGATATAAACGGCAATTTGGAAGTTTTTACCTATACCTGGGAAACAATAATATATGTATCACAGACGTACATATCACAGATATATGCCCAGACGTAACATGCGCAGCATGTTTATCGACCCAGTGGTGTCATATGACGTTCTTTTAACTACCTATAATTTGAAACCGAAACTAAGCCTGGGTTATGATGGCATCTCCACAAACTTGTTAAAGGAAACTATTTCCAACATTTTGCACCCAATTACTCACACAATAAATAGATCGTTTGTTACTTTTATTGTTCCACAGGACCTGAAAATCGCGAAGGTTATTCCTATTTACAAATCCTCTGACCAAAGTCTCCTGCAAAACTACAGACCAGTAAGCTTACTTCCAGCCATTACCAAAATACTATAAATTAGAGAAAATTATGTATTATATATATATATATATATATATATATATATATATATATATATATATATATATATATATATATATATATATATTATTTATATATATGTGTGTGTGTATGTATATCTATAATATATATATATATATATATATATATATATATATATATATATATATATATACTTATAATTATATGTAATTGTTTTCATTTTTGATGTCCGCGTTCCTGGATGATGGTAATACACGCACACACAGAACTTCACTATTATGTATTATGGGGCCGTGGGAAGACAGCTATATATATTGTCTGTACTGTGGAAGTTGGAAATACATTTCTACTCTTTATTCTATCATCTGTATATTATTAAATAATGTTTTTTATTACATTAGAGTATTAACACCCTTGACATTTACATGTAGTAAACATTGCACGAATGGCTAATTCAGAAAATTAAACACTCAGTACAAGATACCATGCATAAATATCAATGTTAGAGCAATAGGAATCACCCAATAAATTATAATAGATGTGATAATGTTTTTCATCCGTTCACATTGCCATGTCAGATGGTAAAGGTTCTACAACAAATGAGATTTTTGAATAGAAGTTTGAACCAAACAGGTCTAACCATGACACCCATACAAATCGTGTTAAACGTTAAACATCTATGGCAGTAATATGTCACGGAGCATGTTATAAACGTATAAAGTGATATTTTAAAATAAAACCATAATTTATTGGTTACTTAATTGGGATAAATTGGTCAACAATTTAGCAGTGTGTATGTGCGTGTCTGTGTGTGTATATGTGTGCGTGTGTCTGTGTGTCCGTGTGTCTATCTGTCTGTATCTCTGTGTGTGTGTGTGTGTGTGTGTGTGTGTTTGACACACGTGCTCAAACCACGTTGTTTGCCTTGTTAAATACAACAAAGCATATTAGGCTGCGGCTGAAACTTTATTTTTCTATTCACGGAGACTATATGATTCCATGTCCCCTCATTCTAAGAAAAGTGTATATTCCGTGCATTTTGGGGGGGGGGGGTCTTTGAGATACGGCGTCTGCTCTAACATACTTCATCATAATCTTGAGCCGTGATCAGTCAACTGCAGGACGAAATACTTAGCATGTTGCCTCCACAGAACTCGGTTTCTTGCTGTCATGTACCAGTTTGCATTGGCCCAGTACTGTTGTAGTTCATCTCTCCACCTTTTTCATTGCCTTCCTCGAATTCTTTTACCACCCATGGTTGTCCAAATAGTCAGTGCTGCACTCCATCTATTATCCGTTTTATGGCTGATGTGACCTGCCCATATCCATTTTTGTTTTATTATTTCCATAATGTCCATAACTTTAGTTTGGTACCTCACCCAATTGTTAGTGTTTCGGTCTTTATAATTGTTTTTAAACATGTTTCGTTCCATGTTGTGTTTTGCTGCAGACAATTTATTGTCCATTTTGTGGTTAATGTCCAGGTCTCTGCTCCATATGTCATTGCTGGAAGGGTGCATCGATTGAAGACCTTTCTTTTAAGCCTGTTGGTAGTGTGCCCTTCATAATTATGCTGTATCTTCCAAATGCCTGCCATCGTGCTTTGATCCTTCTTCTTATTTCGTTGTCTTGGTTTGTCTCTATTAATGCAACACGTTGGCCTAGGTAAACATTCTCTTCTGCATGATTAAGTTGGATTCCATTTATATATACTGTTCTTGTGGTTCCTGCCATGATATTTGTTCTTCTCATGTTCATTTTCTATCCAAATTTCCTACTTGCGTTGTTCAGCTCTTGAAGCATCACTTCAAAGTCCTTTACGGCGTGAGCTATTATTATAATATCATCTGCAAATCGTAGATGGTTGAGTTTATCTCCATTAATATTGCTATCCTTTTTTGTCCAGTCTGTGATCATAAAGATTGTATCCAACCAGCCTGTTAATATACTATACGGATTTAAATGTATACCTAGTGTTACGCTACTTCATTAACCACTATATCCACTGGAGCTTTGTATAATGATGTTTTGCTTTGGCACAATTTTCAGAAATAAAGGATGTATTATCAATTCTTAAGAAAAGAGCCATTGCATATGCTTAAGTCAATACCTCCCTTAAAAAGTAGATAATGTATAAAAAACAGATTGCGTGATAGTAGCTTAATACGTAATGCTAGCCACAATAATAAATCTGCACAAAAAAAGAGGTAAAAAGTACTGAAAATAGAAATTTGCAGAAATTAACAAGATATTATTTCTATTCAGTTTATAAACTTGTTTTTTCTTATTTCGCCATGTATAGTTGTTAGTTCTCCATATTGGCTCAAATATTCGTTATTAAGCTAAGAAGCCAACATATTCGACCAAATCTGATCTAAATTATTGATATTGTTTGCGCTTTCGCATAAAATGCTGGCTTCTTTTATATGAGGGTAATCCGAATAGAGCACTAACTTGATGTGGAAACAGGGTGATAAGGTATTACTGAAAGGGATACATATTCATTTTTGAATCTATTTATTAGCATTAATCTTTTTATTAGACACGTGCAAGATGAATATTATGACGATATCTTATTTCTTCAACCATAATATTGAAAAAAGGTGATTGCTGGTAACATTTATCCAGTTATTTAAGGTTTTGATTGAGATGTACTTGCAGCAATCATTCAAGAAGAAGAAGACTTGAATACAGAATTTCTAGGATATGGTTATTAAAATAATTAGTTACTTAAACAAATTAAAATAAATGCTGGATGTCATTGGGTCAGACTAATATATTATCGTTTTCTGTTCTACAACTGTGATAACTGTGGCCATTTAGTTTAGATAAGAAAGTACTTATGCATCAAGGCTAATTGAGTCTTGACGAGATTCTAGCCAAATTTGTCACTCATTGGTTTTATTTGTATTAATTAGCATACGGTATCAGGTGGAATCATAGAAACAATTACATTTCTTTGTAACTGTCTTTGACTATCTATAATTCCACTTTTCTGTTTATTCGATTTATTCTTGTTGTTGTGTTATTGTCGATTGCTGTTTTCATACTGTAGAAAATATTTAGATAAGCTTTGAGCCATTCTTCCACATATTTAAGCCTGTCACGTACTCATTATAGATCAATGTACATTAGAGTATGAAGGCCAGTAACTTGCCATCTGACAACGTAACTTCACAAAATAATGAATATATATAACCCTACGTTTAGTATATCCGTTCCTAAATAATCAATGTTAGAGTGACCCAATAAATATAATTATAACTACAATGATTGTTTTAAAATGGTCATTCAACTAATTAATATACCGACTCAATTACCCATGGCACCACCATTTGGCTGAATTTCACACTACGGTCTCGGGTTAGACGTTTAAGAATCACTGTCTGGTATGCCGATTTACGCGTGTATTCGCTTTAAAAAAATGTCTTACTAAAAAGCTGTATTTAGGCTATTTACCACCTACATTTGGATTTAATTTATGGTCCATTAAGGGTATGTGATCTCCAGATGATAATTTTGCATTTAATAGGAATGACATATACTTTATCCATTAGATATATGTAACTAAACTAAGTAACATTTACACGATTTGCATGGCTCTCATATGGTCCGGCCTGTCTAGTTCAAACGTTTGTTTGGTAGAACCTTTTCCACTTGACATGACGAAGGGAATGGATAAAACCACTGATCACATATATTATAATTCAAATGGTGATTCCTATTAATATAAGTTTAGTATTTATGAATGATATATTGTATTGAAAGTGAACTGTTTTATTTTCTGAATCAGCCATTAATGCAATGTTTACTACACGTAAATGTCATGGGAAGTGTTAATATACCCCACGAGTCAATATGAATAAAGAAGGCTTAGTTGTGTCATTTATCTGGAAAGATCGTTCAATTAATTATTGGGTTATATCCTGATAAATGTTATGTTAAATCCTTTGGAAAGATACAATCGTTCAGCTGAAATGCTAGTCTCAGTCTCCGTGTAATATAACTTAATTTGCTGAAATATTTCCAGTATTTCCCGTTAGTAAAAGGTTGCCATTCTCTATTAACAATAGGCCCTATACTAATTACTAACCCGAGACCGCAGTTGGTAACCGATACAACATATTTCACCTAGATCGGTCTATTTATGCAGTATTGTATCACCAAATACATAATTCAAACAGAGCCCTATACCTCTGCATTGGAAGCCAACATACTAACTCCTGGAATAACCTGTTATAAAAAAATTGAAACACCCATTATTTTTATTATTATTAGTAGTAGTAGTAGTATTTGTACTAGTACTTCCTGTTGCTATTATTGTTCTCGTTGTTGCTGTACTAGGAGACGTAGAAGTTATGTTATTCTTGCTGTTCAGAATTCATTATCTTTAGTTCTACAAATTATAGCTCGGTCTCACCGGGCTTAAGTCGTGTTCACGATGGGTTTTCGATGTTGTTTTGGCTGTTTGCAACTTAGACGCAACGAGGATTAAGTAGGAATAGATCGGTGTGCAATTCAATCTACTTGTGACAAAAACATCGGATCGACCACGTAAATAGGACACAGATTAATCTGAGATACACCGCCTACCGACCCCCTACCACTCGTGGAGTAGTCTGCGTTAAATGGCCATTCTCAGAACAGTCTGCGTTTGATTGGTGAATAAACCAAATAATTAATTATTTTCCAGAATCTTCTATGTAGTTGTGGTGGCGGTCATTAAGAATCTCATCATGCCGCCCAAGAGTGAAGAAGTCCAAGGGAACCTCAGTGGCTCTTACGGTGAGCCTGGTACCTTGGTGACCCGGATATCTAGGAGAACAGTGACCGGATCCAGTAATCCAACCCCTTCCTTGCAGTAAGATGATGGTAGCTAGCCAGAAAGCCTCAACGTAGGGACTGGATGAGGGACAACCCTGTCCTCCTGTGTGACAAGATCCATGAGCACTACAGCAAGAAAGGGGATAAGTAGACCTTGCAGGCCAATAGGGCAAAGGCCATTGGCATACCTAGTGGGTACAAGTGTTTTTTTAAATCTCGGTCACTTATGTTTATTATGTTTTAAACATTTTCTAGTAAGATGTTTTCTAACTTTCTGGGTCAGTTTTTTTTCCAAGTTTCTCCATTTATGTTATTTAAAATAATGAACCCAACAATTCCCTTCCTTTCTTTTCTTCTGATTGTCAATTGTTTGAAAATGACAGTAAAATTGTTCCCATTTTTTTCGCTGTTTCTTTCAAAATGTTTCCCAACTGTGTATACCCATTTTAAAAGTAAGTATTAAGAAGTTATAATTGCATGAATGTCATCATTTGTGTTGAGTTCTCCTTTCGTGATTTTTAAATACATTTAATTTTTGTACTTAGAGGTGTCACCCTGGACAAGTTCATCAGCAATATGAGGATCCAGTATGGGAAATGGAAGAAGCTGGAAAAGTCGGGATCTACAGCAACGGTATTCTCTGGTAGATCTTATGTTACGTCAACTCTGGCATCATCAGTCAGCAGACCACACCTTCTGTCTATGGATGTCAACCGTTAAGGTTTTAGTAAAATATTTGACTTGGGCAATTTATTTGGACATAGTTCAATATTTTAAATTTCGACTATTAACATTTCTTGGTGGACATGTTGATATTATAAAATTCCACTTTATACCAAAGTGACTTTTTATTTCCTTTCCGACAACACAGACGGGGATTTCTTAAACATATTTTTAATTTGGGACATGGGTCTAGTAACATTTTGTGTTTACCCTTGCAAAGACACCAAACTGTAAAAATCATTATTTTTATTTACACATAATAATTTCTCTGGTTTAGCTTATTATAAAAGATTTCTCATAATGACGGTGATCCACAAATATAATCCAGTATTATATGCAATTTGAAAAGTTAAATGAATGACATGCCAGTCAACAAATTACAAACCCACATATATAATATAGCCCTAGAATAATATCAGTACAAATGCTCAGACCATGTGCCACTGCCAGGGTATACTACCAATATTGTTGAGATAGTGCTTCATCTACACTTTGCAATTCCAAGCTGCAGCAGTTGGAACTCCACCTCATGCATCCGCTCCTCAGTGGGCCACTTCCCTGGTATACGTGTGTGATCATCTTGCTCCTGGTCCATTACATTATGGTTGGGTATCTGATTTTCATCAAATTGTTGAGATAGAGACAGGCCAGAGTAACAATCTTGACATTCCGAGGCTGGATAGCCAAGGTTATAAGGAGACATCTGAATCTATTGGCACAAATCCCAAGTTTCCACAATATGTTTTGCTCTAGTTATCCTATAGTTGTAGATTCGTTCCTCCTCTGTGAGAACTCTATTAGCACATGGTTTCAGCAGCCATAAAAATACTGATCAGCTATGGTTAGGAAGTCTGGTTCTGGTAGCCCAATTATTTCATCTTCAAAATCCTCCTTCAGCTCAGATACATTGAAAGCAGCACAGTCTGATGTAGAACCACTGGCACCACAGTTTATCAATAGAAACTAATAATCTGCATCAACTACTCCCAGTAGAATTAGTGAAAAGAACCCAGAAAATGTGGAGTGATGGCCAGCTTCAACTCAGGTTCCAGAGCTCCCCTGTAGTTGGTGTAAGTCTTGGTTATCCTGGGGCCCACCCTGAGCAAAACCTCGTAGAACATGGCAGGCTCCATCCTCAAAAGGCTAACAAAGTCATCTGGACACTCCAGCCTCAACCCCTTCATCAGAGTTTGGTAAGCCCAAATTCTGACCACAAGGCAATCCATGGCTTCACCCAGTACACTTTCCTCCTTTTTGCTCTTCTCCGTCGCTGTTGGTGTAGCCTATTAGCCATTATCAACACCACAGCCATAGTTTCATCTTCATCTAGTACATCTGCATATATTTTAATCTTATAAACTATATGCAATACTTTAAAAACATACTTCACTATAAATCCATTCCTAGTATAGAGTTCTACTAACGTCCACATATATTCTACATAAATCCAATCATGGCCAATCAGGCAAATCACAGTTCTAAGAATGTTTTTATAATACTATAGTAATCAACATTTGATGCTTCTCCTAGAACGTTTATAAACAGCTGTTAGGAACAATTCTGAGGAAGACCCTTATTTACAAAATTGTGATTAAAATTGGCGTCTGTTTGCAGAGAGCACGCAAATGGTTCTAAGCTTTACAATTTTTCATTGGTTTCAATTATGTTCATATTTCATGTTTAATTTATCCTTACAGTACCATGTAGATATATTCGTAATGTGTAGATACGTAAATACAATGTATTCTAACGTATTTATTACCAGTATCAAAACATCAGATGTGTTCCATTTGAAACTATCTTCAAATACAAATCGACAATGTGTTTGATGGTACCTTTTATTAATAACACCAACAATATAAACAACAACAATACTAAATCACAAGTGATAGGGTACAGTGATAAAAAATCAAATTTTATTAAGTCAATATTCTACATATTAGTCAAATATTGTAAGTTTATGTCCCCGCCTGCATATAAGTGTAGGTACAGGTGCACTACCGTATGTCAAGCGGAAATGTTTCCAGGTACTTTTCCAATGTAATGAATGGCAATCTAAGATAAATTATTATGCAGACTTAATCAATTATAACACGCAGCTTAGATATATGTGTGACCGTTAACAATATAGAAAGATCGTATATCGGAATATAATATTTAATATGGGGTGCGTGCGTAAGTGTGCGTGCGATCATGCGTGTGTGTTTGTGTGTGTATGTGAAGGTAGCTGGATATTTAAATTATACATAAATCATATAAGTCAAATTCGTTTTTAGATTACATTCAGACTATTGTAAGAACTTCATCAAACTGTTTTGGATTTAAAGAGTGGTGTGATACATTATCGTTGCTGATTAAAGGTTGTCGTAAATCCACGTAATATAATTAATTGTATGTCGGTGGGAGTGTCATTATGCTATTAGCTTAATGTTAGCACCTGATATCTAATATTAAGAAAAATCAAGCAAATTCTTCTAATGTTAACACGTCAAATGTAGATAGCACGACTGTGTAAATTGAAGCCAGTAAGCTATGTCTGACTAGAAACAAAACCATCTGATCCTTTAAATAACCTGTATCTATATAAAAATGTGTATTACATCCACCAATACATAAATTCTTTATGTCACAATACAATTTTTGCTGTTCACTTAAACAATGCAAATATGGGATTCAATATAAAATCAGTATTATTAGTAAAGCGATTTCGTTTATAGCACTTTCATAATAGTATACGTCAAAGACATTGGATAATATATACGTTTGATAGATTTATTTTTGGGTGATTCAATTTAATATTATTTTATCAATTATCAGTGTATATATTACCCGTATAAATGTTCCAACATTTGTCCATAAACAATTTACTTTTATTATCTCTTTGGCTAAAAAATAGAAAACTAGTATTTCTACATCTCCTATACAACTAACACTACTACTACTACTACTACTACTATTAACACATCTAAAGTTAAAGTTATTAACTAGAATAATACATACTACTACTACTATTACTAATACTATAATTACTACTATTTATACTTATCAAATATGGATATAAATTATTGGTGTATGATTTTCTCTAACGTTCTGTTATTTCTAGATGCGACATTTATGATACAGTTAACTTGTCTACAGATAATCCTTTATATATTCAATTTACCAATACAAATCCATCAAAGTAAATGATAGTATATATATATATATATATATATATATATATATATATATATATATATATATATAAAGAGAGAGAGAGAGAGAGAGAGAGAGAGAGAGAGAAAGAGAGAGAGCGAGAGAGTTGTTAATTGCAGACAGTGAATCAAAGGGGCGAAGTTTCTTGTATTTCCATTATGTTGATATATGTGTTTTAATCAGCAGATCCACATTGTACTGAGCCATCATATGTGGTATTTAAAGGACACCACATTATGAAGTATGAGCTACGTTAATATAAACGTTGACAACAAACGTTTAATGGTTGTCACTGGGATTTAAAGGTTAATTCATTATTATTGCTGTGAACTATGCAATAATCCATCTAGGTGCTGATTCCAGGCCAGCATCTTTTTATGTTGAGATGGGTAACATCTCACCAGTCTCCAGTGCCATTTCATAATAGAGAACAGAAAACCTTCACCAAGAGACTAATGGAGGCCTTACAATGGATTAGCTATGGTTTTATTCTTGGAAGCAAATTCAGACAAGATACAATTGGATTGAATTGTGTACACATAATGTGACGTAATGACTCTGAAAAGCTCGTAACTAACTTAATTACGTATTTGTTAGATAAGTTTATGTTTGTCACTGAACATTTAATCTTGGTTTAATAATGTCAGAACAAGCAGTCCAATTTATTTTCATAGGATTCCTTGTCAGCAATAATGTAACTAAATAGTAGTTTAATTCGACAATGAAGTTTGCATTTCAAGATAGATTATCAATACAAAAGGCGATGAATTATTGTATATGGTCCTTACATTTTTTGTATATCAAGTATTAATATTGTTCCATTTTTATTCTAAACACAACTTCTTTGTCATTTATGCAATAGTATTTACTAAAATCATATTCAGCCTCAACATCAATGTTCTACAAGTATCAGCCATTGTTATAGTATATACAAATAACATTTTTTATAAAACTCATTAGACAGATATTTCGACCTTAGTTATTCGCCACTTTTTCCATGTTTATTTAATTATATAACAAGTAGCACCCCGACTGTGGCCATGATTAGAGCATTACGGTGTGAACCACTAGGTTTTGGTTTAACTAAATCCTCCCCCCGATGATACCTGTATATGGGAGATATTTCATTTAAGAGTCAAAGGGTGCTCATAACTATATTGTACCTTTCAACACTCAATGTAATAATATTAATAGAAATGTATTTCATATAAGTAAACAATCATGCAATTGTATTGAACAATCTCTTATTCAGAGTGTATGATAACAAGGCGAGCCTGATTACCTTTCCTATAATACATTTTAAGACCTTTGTTCATCAAAATATATCGTTTTTAATAACTCATATAAAACCTGTATTTAATATAAACTACATATTAAAAAATGTTAATACAAATTATTATGTTCACTAAGCCAGAAATAGTTTTTATAACAAATAAATCTACTCTCATGTACCACAATAACATACTTATGAAAATGTATATTCCGTATTCAAATGGAAATATGAAGAATTCTTCTTTTAACTGTGAAAAATCATAACTTTAATATTTTCTAGTCAAACGTTGACGTTCACAATATATGTTTATTTCCTATTTAATTATGCTGATGTAATTTAGTGTTTTTCATTAGTTTATGGGCTCGCTGTAGCCTAACTGGTAGCGACGTTGGTCACGACCATCAAATCATGGTTTACCTATGTCTTTCAATTCGACACCCTAACTTCGAACATCCTTTAACTCAATTAGCTAACAATGGACACAGAAATGGTCTTAAAACGCCTACACTTTATTTGATATTACTATATCTTGGGTGGGACACCCACGAGGAGATACTAAAGACACAATTTGCAACCCTTAATGGTAATAAATTAAATAAACAGAACACCGGATTTTCTTCTCGTATTAGCATTTCAAATGCAAAAGATTTAAGTCGCTTATGTTTAGATTGAACTGTAATTGAGCATTTTGAAACCATTTTAGATATAATGTCAAAATTAGAAGTAACATGATAACAGTTTAGAAGGCTTTATATTGGAATTTCTTAATGTGTATGTAAATAACGCTTTGATAATATGTAAAATGAAAGCGGCATTTAACAGTTGAATGAAGATGCTAAAATGAAGAGAAAAATACTTCTTCGGGTTAGTTAATGAAGTAACTCGGATCAAGCGCGATATTTTTTCAGACCTGAAAAATGAGTCTGAAGCTAAGACAGGAACAGGATAGCTGACAGCAATGTAATTTAAGCTATATGCAAACTAAAATAAAACAAAACAAAAGACTAAGACTGAACATCAAAACAAATTAACATTATTTAGTTTAATGATGAAACATTAGTTAGAGTAAGGGCTATACTTAAATGGGTATAGAACATTGTTAGTAGATTTGATTTTATAATATAGTAAATATTTCGCCTTCTACTACTAGAGCATATGGTGTTACGTTGTATTGGGTTATTGGGTGTATTATTGTTATTTGGGCTTTTGATAAACTATGGGTTTCTTCTTTAGCTTATCTAGTTATATATTTAATGTCCAGCATTATTTGTAAACCATATTATTTATGTGATATTATACCGTATAACTAGCCCAGCAAAACTAATACAGATATTTAAAGAACAACTGATAATGTTATATGCCACATGATATAGATAGAGTTTGCCCACGCTTTCATAATAATAGATCCTGCTTGTAGAAGTTTAATTATGTTTTCATCATTCAACACACCTGATCACTTCTACCTTACACAATATACAGTTTAATCGTAGCTCTTTGGTGGAAATTCTCAGTTCGAGTGTATTCATTATCGAATTAATTTCTTATCGTTGTTTCAGGATACAAATTCTCGTGAATAAAATTCTCAAAATTGGAGATGATGGGAGTAAAACAAGTTTTCCATCATATTACTCGATCTGTATCAGTGGCATTTTGATGCTCTAAGGAATTTTATGTTTTGTCTAGAATTATTTCAATTGTTTATGTGATAGTTTACCCTTTCATGTTATCAATTTATACACATTTTATTATTAATTATTTCTTGAGTTATTCAATCCTTTCGGCTGTTCCTATATGTCCCGGTGGGTTCAAAAGGAGAAATAGAAGGATCCATATTCGACGCTAAATACCATTCCTGTGATAGTCTCCCTGACAAAAATTGGAATTTAGTATAGCATTATCTTAGCAAATGTCAGCCGTTACAAACAGATGGATTGGCTAACGAGTATTCTTGTAAAACAGATAAATAAATTGATAGGTCATTAAATGAAATAAACAAAATCTAACATATCTGACATTGTTATTTGTATTGGAATACCTATGTAAAAACATCGGCATATTTGCCTTGGGACTTGAATACTTCACGAATGTATTCACAGTAAGGCTCACAAAGATTCGTTTTATTTTTAACTTGGTGGAAAAGCTCTAACAAAAATAGAATAACACTTGGAATTATTCTTACCACGATACAGTGATGTATTCTTGAACGTCTAAAGGATATCTGAGAACAGAAGATAGAATGGTAAAGTGGGATGTGGGATCAGTCAGTTTCCTAAATCTCTGACCAACTTTAATAGATTCTTCAGGTACTCATTGGCTTTTCCATTCACAATACATAACTTCTTATTGTAAAATTGCATTAGGTCTATCCAGTAACGGTACCAGAGGAGACCAGACTTAAAGTTAAACCTAAAATTCAACTTTACATTATTAGCGTTTCCTGGTGTCCATTGGACATTTGCCTGTACATGTATTTAGGTCAATGATTGATTAATTACAATACAGAGAAACGAAATTACATTAATACATAAATATATACATGAAATATACATGCATACATATTATAATGCACATATACATAAAATAATCCAGAGATATAACGCTCAACCAGAAAGCCAGATAGAAAGCCAATAATATTTCGGATAAATAATTAATACCTGGGAAATCTTTTAATGTCTCAGCAATCACATAATAATGAAGATTGATATACATTTTCTAACACACATAATGATAATATAATAATATATGATTTGTATAGCACCTCATTCAAAAAAATTGTTCTGAAGTGCTTCACACACTAAAACATAGAATATATATGCATATGTAATGCATCTATTTGTGTATGCGTATGTGTGTGTGTGTGTGTGCACACGTTTTTATATGAAAGCGTCTCTCAGTGTATATATATGTGCGTGGCAGAGATAGCAATAATAAATATACGTGATATTTATATAGCATCCTATCCAGCTAGATAGCTACTCTAACGCACTCTACATTATCATTATTCCTGACTCAGACATGTTTAAACACAGTAAACACCTCAACCCCTGAGAGGGCATACTACACATACTGTTATTGTATGCGCGAAGCTTTATTCAGACGCATAGCCATCACGTCCTGTCACATTATCAATTCTTGCTGAGTAAACCAGTCGCAACATTGAAGGCACTCCAGCTCCGGAGACCCGAAGCCGCGACCCTACGGTTACAAGTGCTACACTCTAACTAACATCGCCATCACGCCTCGAGGACTGTAACGGTCTAAGGTTTCAGGCAACACAATTCATTATCTCTGACAGCCGCTTGTATTACAAACAACGTCAGATGAAGGTCTAGTGATCAATTACACTATTGTTGTCTTTTGTTTATTTCTTTATGTATTTTGCCATCGAACATGTCGGAATTGAGCCAAACATTACCAATTATTCCCTTACCAGTTTCTCACTTGGTTACATGTGTCACAATTTTAAATGACCTTTTTTAACGGTAAATTGTTGATGTTCAATGTACTTCGAAATCATTAGTGCAGTTTGTGTATACAAAACATGTAACCAATGTAACATTGTTTTTATGCTCGTGTAATAATGGAATAGTTGTAGTCTGGTATCTCTAGTTCTCTTCCAATAGCCAGTTGTAGAGGTTTCTCAGATTTTTAAGTTATCAATGACCCAACCTACACATATGTCCTCACATATCTCAATGAAATCAGAAGGAATATGGACAAGACAAGACAATTTATTCACAATTTCCGATTCACATATAATACATGACATAGTATAATATTAATAGTAATAGAGGAAATTGAGGGACAGGCATAGCCATAATGGCTGTCTTCCTACCTGCCCATAACTTAATAAAACAATAAAATAAACAAAACATGGCTAGAGTATGGAAAACATTTTGTAGACACACATATACACATACATATACACGCATACACACACACACACACACACACACACACATACATATCTATGAAAGATACAGCAATTGAAAAATAGGTATAAATAGGGCTGCTTAGATAATTAAGCTAAACATTCTCACTACTGCCGTGATCTGACTTGGGTGTTCTACTCCCAAACTCCACGGTTGTAGGTGATTCGCATTTTGATTTTGCTTGGCGGCTTAGGGACTGGTGAGACATTACACATGTCTCAGCAAGAAAAGTCGCCACTCTGGATTCAGTCCCCTGAAGAAACGTCCAGAGTTTGAATTCACGGTTCGAGATTCTCTGTGCCTGTGCCTTATTATACACAGCTAAAACACACACACACACACACACACACACACACACACATATATATATATATATATATATATATATATATACATGCATAAACACATGTATACACATACACATAAACACATACCTATATATGTATGTATGAATACAGTAATTCTGATAATTGGGAAAATGTACTTTTAACATGTTGAAGGGAAGGGAAGGAGATAGAAAAAGCGGATTGACAAAACAAAACAATGCAGCGTAAATTAGTTTAAGTACTTAACACCATAAGATGGAGATAAAAGACACACCCTGTTCCCACATAAACCAACTTTATCAAATATGTTTTGTGTACTATCTGCAATCAGCGCACAACGTACTGCTATATTTTACATAGTCTGCACTTGAAGCAAGTAAGTGACCTATTACCCTTTTTTTTAAATATAGCTCGTTTTGTTTCACTTGGCAGAATGCGCCTCCAGTTGTTCCAAATTTGAGGTAAACTGTTAAGAGATAAACTTTGATAAAAGGTGGATGTACCACGTTCGACGTGCAAAAGACCAGCTTGATGTGTGATACGAATTTCCTGGATTTCAAGATTATATTTGAAGGTATTATCAAATAAATGAGGCAGTCAATTATCGGCGAAATCGTACATGAATAACGAGGAGTTTAGCTTCAAAATATTGGATTGCTTAAACAAAGGTTCAGTTTGGCGATTATATTTTGCCTTATTTATTATATGTATTGCACATTTTGCAGTAATAATTATGTTTTATGTAGTGCAAAATACAGTGTCCTTGGGCTTTCAACTGGTAAAATAGGTTTAACGTGTTTGATAAAAAACGAGATATGTTGTTGTTGATGTGTCTTAAATGGTATTTCCATGTCAGGTGTTCATCTAGTAAGATACCCAATAACTTAAGTGATTTTTCTTTTAACCGCTAACCAATTATTTGTAATCTAGTGTTATTTATTTCAATATTTAGTCCTGTGAAGTGTTGGGCTCGTATAATGATGTACTTTGTTTTCGTAGCATTAAGTGATAACTGGTTTGCACAGAACCATTCATAGAGGGAATTCATTGATACGTTTGTCTCTCTAAAAAGCTGAGTCAAGTTTGAGTTTCTTAAATAAAGTGACGTGTCATCAGCAAAAGATATTACTATGCGTTGAGTAGGGAATATCATTTACATATATAAGGCATAGGAGAGGCCCTAGAATGGATCCTTGTGGCAATCGACATTTTATGGAGCATAGTTTGGATTTGGACAATTTCTGCAGCTAGGTACCAGAAATTCAAGCTGGTAATCTGGAGGTTTGCCTACCGTTGTCCGAATCATTACAACATTGATTAACAATAATTATGTTAAAACATTTCATTTCAATTTAAGCTTCACCTATATAATATTGTTTTATCACATACGTTACGATAAATAAATATTGTATGTATTGGATGAAGCCTCCATCAGAATCCATAATTCTATATTCTAACAGTATTATGTTTGAAATGTAATCCATTCTAGATGTTAATAAAAGAAAGTAGAACATCAGACTAGTATATTGTTATTTGAAGATGTTGACAAGGTCGTGTAAGACGAACTACACAAATATATAACAAATATATTTGGCGTTAAATGTCTAAAGATCAATAACTGATTTAGAAAGGTTCAACAACGCCATGGAATGCCATAGCAATCCACCATAACGCATGGGATGTTTTACACATTCAAGAAAGGGGCAAAACATAAATCAAATGTATTTGCGATTTCATCATTGCAATATTGTAATATAATTGCCTTAGTTATAAGTCTTTTCTTTCGATGTTATACTGTCTTGTAACCCCGTAGAAGTTAAGCTTCTGAAGAATATCTTTAAATGCCCATTGTTTTAATACACCCTTCTTGGTGGCAATATGTGTTGAGCAAAATATTACTATCATAGTAATGATTTGCACTCCTATGAATTTCGGGATATATATATATATATATATATATATATATATATATATATATATATATATTGAGAGAGTTAGAGATAGAGGGGGCAGGGAGAGAGAGAAAGAGAGATAGAGAGAGAGAGAGAGGCGAGGAGAGAGAGAAGGGGGGGATAGTAATAGCAGACCATGTTCCCTGTGTAACATTTAGCATTATTCCTCCCTTTCTCCAAAGGACATAGCATTCAACAATCAGTGAAGCAACCGAAAGTTGTCTAGCTCAGGGAATCAACTGAAATCATGAAAGAAAATCCTACAGAGATGTATTCTTTTATTCTCGATAATTACAAAACGTCTTTTAATGAATCCTTTAGGGAATATGAACTGTAAGCGGATGCTGCTCTACAACATTAATTTGATCCGATGTATGTATAAAGACTGGTAATATTTCGGATAAATAATCGATATTCTAAAACATTATTATTATTAGAAGTAGTAGTAGTAGTAGTATTTCTAAATACATGCACAAAAAAGTGGTTCATCAATAAACCACTGACAGCTGTACTATATGTTGAACCTTTCAAGCTAATCCTCAAATGAATGATCAACGTCAAGTTGCCATAACGACAACTATACCACTGTAGAGTATTTTTAAGTATCTCATTTCCTGTTGTCTTAGTAGTTGTGGTTATCCCTATTCATGGTGTCTGGTCGCTAGGCACAAGACAGGATCGACAATTAACCTATTTTTAGGACTAGGACAATATGACACTCAGAGGCTCATTATTGGATTTGTCTTCTGAGAAACGAGATTTCATTTCGTGTACCTTCAGTGTCTACATATCGTGACGAATATTCATATAATGTAACTTGATCTTTATTACACCAAATTACCATCTATCGTACGTTTGTTATCAATAACTAAAACGTGTTTTAAAAAATAAAATGGTATATGAGAGGGAAAACTAAACTAAAATGTAACAATTTCATGTTTTTAAACAAATAAATTCTACACATATTTTAAATTCTACTTTTTTCTCTAAAAAAATGTATTGGTTTGTTAAACACTAGTTAACGTTCATTATTTCTAGTATATATTACTTCTATTTGAAGAGTAGATAATTTATTTCCACGTCAAATTATTATTGATAATCAAAATTATTTCATATTCACTCACCATACATACATTTGATATGATGAGTTCAATAGCCAAGGTTAAGCATAACGTATCAGACTCAGAGCTTTAGTTGATATCGTAATAACTATTGATATGATCTAAATACTGAGGTACAGGGGTGTGATATTGAATTTGATTAGCAAATATTTCTTAGAAATTATCCCTTAATATGTCACACGGTATTACGTAGAATAGACATTGTTATAGAGTGAAGTATTTTATATTTATTTCTAAATATAACAAGAAACTCCAGACATCGTTATTACATTTTGTAGAATGAATGTGTGTGTTTTGTATATATATATATATATATATATATATATATATATATATATATATATATATATATATATGATCTTTCAAGAGAGCAGTTTCTTTTGAAAACCCTCTACCATAAGGCGGTCATTCAGTTCAAATTGTTCTACTATACGCCTTGCTACTTACTACCTTTCTAATACGTTTGGAGATTAAATTACCTTTTGGACGATAATTCTTCACATTATCCCTAGGTAATCTAGATTTATTAAGCTATAGAGTAATGGTGGCTCGTATAAACACATCTATTCATTTATTCATAATGGTTCTTAGCAGTAATAGACGGACATCCGGATAGTCATCACAAGGGTCATCTGATGGTGCAGTACTGGGTGTATTTTATAATATGTGTGTGGGTGTGTGTACGTGTATGTGTACGTGTGCGTGCGTGTGTGCGTGCGTACGTGCTTTGGATTATAACAGTTATACATTCGACAATTTGCTCATATGATTGTAACCTAAAAGTACACTGTTATCACTGGCATCGGCTTTACGATTAGGAGACATAATAAGGCCGTAAATTATACCAGTATATACACGACGTAATATCCCGAGCCCGCCACGCCATAATCTATTTCGCTGATCCGTAACTATGAACCGCTGTCCGTAACTCGAAACAGCAACGTTCGTTCAAACGGCGAATTGTCGTAAGTCGGAGCCGCCGTAACCCGAAGACTTCCTTTACTACACAATCAATTATTATTCTATTAAAACAAAATAAACATCGTCTCAACGCTTAGTAAATACTATGATTTACTCGAACCTAACAGCTAAACCTCATTCTTTTCCGTTAATCACTTAGTGTAGTTTCATCCACGCCTTATTTAGCGTCACTAAGTATATGCAGTTAGGTGAGGAGGGATCTAAATAAACACGCATATTCACATGATCTATTTGACCTATAATCGAGAACAGCGGATTTCAGGCAATACTGAGATTGACAAGTTGGGGTTATAATAGCCATACATTCAACATGAGTGTCTCTTAATTATTCACAATATGATAAACAGATATGCCCGCAGATTAATATTCATGGATATGTCTGCCGGAGTAACAAACCCCTCCAGGAGTATAAATCTATCAAACAGCATTGTCTGAGTTATTAGTTCGTTTCGCCAGACCATATGCATTGCAAAGCTAATAGACTAAAATAGGTTGTAATAACGACTTAACTTCCTTACATTGATGCAATAAGGAATACATGTATATTTAGGATATATATAAAGTGGCACTGGTTCAGAACACCATCATCTAAACGTCCTTTGAAACTTATATTTCCATAAATATATGCATAAATAAACTATTCATACTTCAATCTATGCAATAAATAAAACTATTTATACTTCAATCTAAATATAAAATATTCTGCACTTCTACGTATCTATACATACCTAGACCTATCCATGTATCTGGTCTAATCAGCAGCCGGTGTACTAATGTACTTATTATAACTGAGGCAAACCTTTATACAAAAATAGTTATATGTTGCTAAAATAAAATGGCAGTGGATTTAAGAAAATAAGTACGTCATTAGGAATACCGAAAGAGGGCTTCATAATTACTAACTATTATAATTAATTAATTGTGAGTCCCACCAACTTTGATACAATCACGTTAACATACAGCAAATCAGTGGTGAATTTTGTACTAAACCTTTGGAATTAGAGTTTCCTCAAACACCTGGAGTGTCTCGCCAATCTTCTATTTTCAGATCAGTAACCATTCTGTGTTTATAAGAATGATTCTCGGTCTAAAAGCTAGGATTCACTTCCGGTTCTTTCATATCAATGACGTTTTCCGGATGAATAATTTAAATAATTTCAAAACGATTATTTTAGATTGACATTTAAATAACAAATTAAGTTCTTAATTAAAAATGATATGTTTTATATGTAAATATTTGTTTAGTACAAGTCTTGATCTGAATGAATACACAATAACGGACAGCTGGGACGCATTAAATCATTAGCATATGTTTACCTAATGCCTTATACTTTATCTTGCTTGAAATTATAGTTCTTGTCCATTCTAAATTTAGAAACAAAATCGAAGATGAAAATGATAAGTGATTTGAATGGATTCTAGAATCGGCAAGCACGCGGTTAAGAATATCTCTTCATGAGAAATGGATATGTATGGATCAATGTAAGTTAATAAATTGTGACAAAGTAATTAGCATTAATTGTTATGATTATATATTTTTATTATTATTATTATTATTATTATTATTATTATTTGTAGTAGTAGTATTTGTTGTTGTTGTTGTTGTTGTTGTTGTTGTATTAGTTTGCCATATATCAAATGTTATTACTTTGAAATGGTTGCTGTTACTATACGATGCTGTACTTGGTTAGACTAGCTGGTGATGAGAGTACATCACTCATATATATTCATAGCTTACTCAATTCCTGGCTGATCACTAACAGCCTTAAGTTTACACTATTCCTAGCCACCATTTACAGGTTCATAACAAGAAGCAATCCACTGTAGTCCATTATAGTCCATCAGCTAACCATTGAGCTACGCCGATCTAAAGCCTTATTGTAATATACATTTTATTGATATTAGTGAAACATGTCTAGCTGTACGATATGGGCATTATGG
This sequence comes from Paralvinella palmiformis, assembly GCA_025642065.1. Classification (NCBI taxonomy): domain Eukaryota; kingdom Metazoa; phylum Annelida; class Polychaeta; order Terebellida; family Alvinellidae; genus Paralvinella; species Paralvinella palmiformis. The sequence goes on from JAODUP010001041.1 coordinate 48,702, forward strand.
CTATTTTAAATGTGACTTATAATGATGGCATTTCTATACCTAGGGACTGAATTATAAAACATTGGCCATCACAATATTATCTAACATCGGATTATAGCCTAATTTATATGGGTAATGCACATCTGTTTCCCAATATAAGATGAAAAAGCCACTAATACTATAGTCAACCAGAGTATTGTAAGTTGTATAGGGCGGCTTTGCTATAATGAAAGCTATCCAATGCTATATATATATATATTTTATATATATATATATATATATATATATATATATATATATATATATCTAATATAAAATCCTAACAGTTAGCCATAATTTTAGCACACCGCTTCTCAAAACTTCTCATAATTATTGTAGTGTTCCGATTTCTACTAATTAATGTGACTGATGAATCATCCAGATTTTAAATTCACGCAATTCTCTGTGCCGGCGCCTTATTCCACAGTGCTAACATATACACACACATACAAACACACACACACACACACATACACACACACACACACACAAGCACACCAATGTCGTGATGACTAAAATAGTGTTGCCATCTAAATGACGTCATTTCTATTACTCAATGAGTTATTGAAAACGATCTTATAATTATCGTAGTGGTAAGATTTATGATATTATTATTATTATTATTATTATTATTATTATTATTATTATTATACTAAAGATATAATATAGTACATTCTCAAGAATGATGTTGGACGTTGTTTGTCATTAGTGTGAATTATATTGTTAATTATAGTTGTTTGTGTGGTATTAATGCGCAATGACTACGGTATCGAGCATAATATATTTAGTTTTTGTGATTTTGTTAAAATGTTTCATCACAAATAAGATTGTTCCCATCGTTTGATAATTGTCCCTTTATAGATTGATTGGGACATGATACGGTTGTGTTGAAAATCATAAAACCTCATTAGGGATCAGTAACCGATTTCATTACATTTTAATGTGCATGAAATAAAACGTATGTAACATTTATAATAAAGTGTAAATCGTTCACTTAGTGAAACCAGCTAATATTTTAGTCACACATAATCTCATAATATAAGTAAATAATTGAATATTGATTTAAGTGATTATCTAATCTATTTTGCTAATTAAACATCTAATATTTCTAAGTCACATAAATGCCATACCAAGTAATGTTTGGATAAACCAAAAACAATAGTGAGCAATATTAAAGTGAGAGATGATCTAGCGAAGATGAATATAGTGACAGTAACTCTAAATTAGTCACCTTCAGGGGAAGTTTTTTTTATTTATTGGTGTTCCTTTTGGTCATATTAATAAGCTCTCACAAACATTTCTAATTACTAGTAATAAGCGTTTTCGATGGGCTACTTCTGCTAATCAAAATCTAGAAACTGTACAAATATGTAATATAAGAAATGTGCATTACTTTGCCTTAAAACATTTGCTTCGACAGAGTTACTACATACATCAACCAATGGTAATACTTATCTTTTCACTAATTGTATCAACTTCTCAGATATACGACACTTAGGCAAGAGCGTATCAGTTAACCTCGTGACTCTTTATCAAACTTCGTTATTGTTGTTAGAAGGTAGTACAATCACATGTAAGCCACTTGAAACCTGATATCATACTCAAGTATGAATAAGGACTTGGACATCAAAAAGGATACATATAGTTAACTCACAGTCAGAACATGGGAGACCGAAAGCATAGGTGTCATACCATCTAATGATGGATGAGTGTTTCGTGAGTAAAAGAGCTTAGAATACAAGTAATGGGTTTATAAATGTTAGCAAGTCTACAAAACGTCCAATCCTCCTTCCAGTGTGCCGTCTAAGCCATTAAAAGCCTTTCCGAATATTAATTATTTATCCAGACTATAAATAGCCTTTTACGTGTGTATACAGGATAAGGGAAAAGGTCACGGAAATATTTGGGTAGAGATACCACTTATCTGTGATAAATAGCCACTGTACATTCTTCTTGTGTTTTATATTCCAGAATAACAATTTCGCAAACCAAAAGTTGATTTATCATAGCCGACATCAAGTTAATTATGTATCTTGGTTTAGTAAATTAATGTCAGAAGAAGGTAATGGTGTAGAGACTAGAATCATTTGATTTGATAAAAAGAATTGATCTTATTATACAAACAAATTTAAAACTCAGAAATACAGATTTAGCTTCTTAAAACATCAAGGTTCTACGATGTAGAAGTAGATCAAACAAATAATAAGTATGATGTTATGAAGCTTGTACTTGTTATTAATATTTTAGCGTGCATTCTTTCAAATGCCGTTTCATCCTCGACTAATAGCACAATGTACTAATTGCTTATGTTATTTGTGAAAAGAGTTTGTACTTATTCTTATCTAGGGTTATTCTGCGCAAGACTACTGCTGCTGCTGATGATGATGATGATAATAATAATAATAATAATAATAATGACGATAATGATGATGATGATGATGATGATGATGATGATGATGATGATGATGATGGTGGTGGTAGTGGTGGTGGAATTAACTAGGAGATTATACTACAACAATCATTGACTAACCATAAGGTTACTAAATATAACTAAATAAGTCAAGTAAATGACCTGCTGAATAAGTCCATTATATATATATATATATATATATATATATATATATATATATATATACCTTGACACCTTGACGACATTGTGTATTAAATTGTTTCTAACAGTTAGCTAAAGTTGATACACAAATTATTCCATGTTGTGGTAACTCTTGTTCTAAACGTCTGTAATTAGAAAGGTATGTCATTAACCTTTATGTGTTCTCATTAAATAATAACATGCAAACAAGTAGAGTTGGTCTCGATAAAAGCCTTTATCTGGTATACCAAAGAATAGATAAGTTTAAAATTGACTGTGATGCATTAAAATATCATCCCTTGTCTAGTGACTGATTTGTACTTTGCCTTATTTCAAGAATTCGTTGTTGTCAAACTAAAATTAACTATAAATAATCGCATTGGAAAATATAAATGCGCTAAAACAAATCGCAAACTTGTGTAAACTTAAATATAATAATATTTGGCACATAACAACTTGTACTGATATTTACATAAAGATGAATATATCTATTAGAGGTAGCATAGCTAATAAGTGTGCTTTGCAAAGTGAAGTATTATTTGCTATTATAATATTTTAGCATATTACAGGATTGTGAGATAAGCAATAAATGTCCCCCAATTTAACAAATCCCAAAAATTAACAGTGGGAAATAATAAATAGTTTTATGTGTTCTACATACATACCGTTAAGAATATTTGAAGGAGGCCGAAGTTGATAAATGTGTGTTAGTACGTTAGCAGAATGTGATATAATGATTAGCACTATTTCTTAATAAAAGACTAAATCTGATATACTACAAAATAGATAAGTCTGTAAATAATGGACACCTGTAAATCATCATCGTGTGGTGATCTAATTATTTACATATAACATTGCTTGAAAACTTGGTTCCTGTCAAACATAGATGTAACACGAAGGATCGTACTATATGAAATAAGTACGGAGAAGAGAAAGATCAAGTGATTAATAACACAAATATGAAATTTGTTAATCAGAAAAGTTAGACATAATCCAATTTGGAATTTGAAAACAAATCTAGAGAATGGACATGCAATGGATATGACATGGATATGACAAACATTAAGCTACATTTTTGTTGCTATTGTTGTTTAATATCTTGCCATCAATATCAGCCAGTATAAAATATTATCATTTTAATACGTGTCTCCATTTCCCAAATATATCACATTAAGGTATGAGCTTAATATTTATCTAGATTTCTCGAGCTTATTCGATGTAGCTAAGAAACTATTACAACCACTTTAAAGCCACCAGGGACACGAAGTGAGTGCCGATTAAAATTAATGACGTTCACATACAGAGATAAATATGATTATTCACAGTCAGAATGAAAGAAAATAAAGGTAAAGCTGCCGTGCCAGGTAATAATGGATCGGTATTTGCAGGCACAAACAACTTATAACACTAGAGTTTTGGATGAGTGACTTTTGGCTTTTAGCGAATGTATAAAACCGAAATCGTATAATTGTAATCTCCATTTCTTTAGGCGGTTTTTGCCGATTACCAGTCTCTGTACATATATAGGATCATGTTATGATAAACAAGAGCATGTTTATAATTCATGATTTGTAACAGCTTCATCGGGAGACATTCGGTATGTCAAATACATAACAATAACTAGTATATTTGTGTGACACAAGTTTATCTATTTATTTACTAATGTCCAACTGTCCTTTGCCTGTTTGCATATATATATATATATATATATATATATATATATATATATATATATATATATTTCAGACTCTCAGTCCATAGTAATACAATACAAGTAACTAATTATCAACATCAGGCAGAGGTAATTTTACATAACATAACATTTTGGTTATCAGTGGGGCATAAATATAATTAAACTAAAGGATATACTGATCATAGAATATCATTTGCTAGTGTGTAAAATATTAAAACAGTAGCCCCAGATAAGAGAGGATAACGGAACTGAAGATAAAACAACACTCATAATAATACTTTTTGATCTTGACTAAACCCTATGTATAAAATTTGAGACTTCACAAAAGAAAAAACTAAAATATAATACATGTTTTCGCCTTTAATCTTGCCTCTGTGCGTAGCTAACCAACCGAGATTAAGTTAAATAACAGTTATTATAATGATAACACAATAACACACACACACACATATACACACACACATTATATATATATATGTGTGTGTGTGTGTGTGTGTGCGTGTGCGTGCGTGTGTGTGTGTGTATATATGTGTGTGTGTGTGTGTGTGTGTGTGTGTGTGTGTGTGTGTGTGTGTGTGTGTGTGTGTGTGTGTGTGTGTGTGTGTGTGTGTGTGTGTGTGTGTGTGTGTGTGTGTGTGTGTGTGTGTGTGTGTGTGTGTGTGTGTGTGTTGATTCCTATGTGTGTGTGTGTGTGTGTGTTGATTCCTAGACATTGAAGTAGACCGGTGGATTTCACTGAATTCTATTCTGTCGATCCGTGTATTTTTAATCAGCAGATCCAAACTGTACTTAGCCATCATTAGGGTAATTAAAAGGACAACATTATGAAGTATAATTTTGGTTAATCTACACTTTGACAACACATATTTAATGGTTAGCACTGTGTTTAAATATTTAATTCATTATTCGTGCTGTTTACTAAACAATAATTCATCAATGTATTTATTCCAGTCCAACATCTTTTCATACTGAGATGGGTAACGTCTCCAGTGCCATTTAATAATAAAGTAGAAACGAAGTTTCACTAAGAGACTAATGAAGGCCTTAAAATGGATTAATTAAGCATTATTCTTGCAGTTACAATCAGTTGATTTTTGGATAAAACATTTGCCGCGTAATTAAAATAATAACGTGTCTGTTATATGCATTTCAATTTGTCGCTGAACGCATCCTAACCTTTTGAATATTTGATCTTCGTTTAATAATGTCAGATCCAGCTGTCTTAATCCTTTTCAAAGGAATTTTTCTCAGCAATAATGTAACTACTTAATCTTTTCTTCAATATTGCTGCTCTAATAACTTGTTATTAGAATATACATATTTCTTTCTCATTTGATATTGGGCTATGGTTAACTCAAAATATTCTAAAACTAAATGATAATAAAACAAATATTATATATTTGGCATCACTACATTGTGTTAAATCCCTAAAGATATCAGCATTACAGATGAGTAAATCTTCGATTACCCCTAATGAGTCAGTGACAAATATAGGGTTAATTTTGACCAATGTATTAATATGCATGAACATGTCACATCAGTATGCCGAACTGCCTACTACCATCTTAAGAACGTCCACTGTTAAAAGGCATTCTTGACACAAGAAGTAATTTTAACTGTAGTCCATGTCTTTGTTACATCTTGTATAGACTAATGTAGCTCCCTGTTATATGGTATATCTGATTATAACATTTATCACCTTCAGCTAATACAGAATAATGCAGCTCGCATAGTGACAAATACTCGAAAATATGATCATATCACACCAATTATTCAAAACTTACATTGGTTACCTGTTAGACAGCGTAACCAGTTGAAGATTTTATTAATAACTTATAAATCTATTAATTATATGGCGCCAGAATACCTGTCTGCACTCGTGTCCATTAGAAAGTCATCCCGAAAACTAAAGTCATTCGACCAGATACTACAGCAAGTGTCTCGAGTCAAGTCATGTGGTGATTGTGTATTTAGTGTTGCAACCCCCACTTTCTGGAATAGGTTGCCGGCAAATATTAGAAATGCGTCGTCTCTTGAAACTTTTAAATATGTTCTAAAAACACACTTGTTCAAGGCTACAGACATTATTTGGGGTATTATTATATTATATATTATTTGTACAGCACCTTTCAATGGCTCCTGCTAGTAAGGGCGATTTATTAAATATACATTACTATTATTAGATGTCACGGCAGAAATTATTTTATTTTCCTAGACTCCACGTGTGCACGTCACTCATATGTGAGACTAATCCGAGGTAACTCATGGTTTTGAAGTGGTTCTATTTTCTTCTAATCAGAACAAATTAGCCCCACAAAGGGCATCTTGTTTATATTATATTCACATCCACAAAATTGAACTATTCTTTAAGAAATACGCAGGCAATCAAAGCCAAACGACCTTAATTCTTACATGCGAAAGTGTTTGTCTTACTGAATTATATTAATTTATCTCATGTGAAGCCATTTATTTTTCACAACATACTTTCTAACTGGTAATTATTATCTGCAACTATACATACCGACAACAGCCATATGTGCTCAGGAATACAATACGCAGCAAATTTCAAATCTCTTGCTTATTGAACCAGAAGAATTAGTTGAAAAGTGACAAATTATTAGTAGTACTTGTATTACCTATGACAAAAATACTATTTCTGAGAAGATGAATAGTATACTGTCACAACACTCATCTTAGTTAGAAAAGATTATCCAGTATTGTTGACGATATTCGATTAACAATCATTAAAACTACGTATCACTAAGCTAACAAACTAGTATTACAAATCATGATACGTTAAAACTTTGATACACACCTTAACTCTAGTTGTTTACTAACATCATAGAATCATTTAAAGTAGCAATGATAAAATACTTGATATAATCGGAGTGCGCTCTACCAAATTATTTATTATTAGTATTATTAGTATTATTATTATTATTATTATTAGTTAGTAGTAGTAGTAGTAGTAGTAGTAGTAGTAGTAGTATATACACACATACATATTTACTTACATACACAAATACACATATACAAATAGACAGACAGATAAACTGATGAAAAATATAAAGAATACGACAAGATAAGAATTGGGGAACATATGATAACACACATAAAGTTTTATTTATTTTAAAGAAAGTGTGCTGCTTTATAATATTAACATGATATGATGTAGATATTACGACTGGTGGGCCTAATGGGTCTTTTAAATAATTGATATTTTAAAACACGCTTAATGGATTGCATTCCATTTAGAAATGGAGATTATATGTGGAAGATTTCTGTTTTATACATTTTCTAACAGCTGTCCATCGTCCATCCATTACTCTAGTGTTCTAAGGTATTTTACTCACCGATATGTCAACTATAGCTTTATTTTCTTCCATTCTGACTTTTAGCTAACTAGAGTCATCCATTTATATTTGAAAATCATTAATCATACCGGAGACCGACCTGGACTCCCTCGTGGCTTTGAAGAGGTTTGGTAGATTCTAATCACATCAGTTAAACTCCACAAAGAGGAAACCAATTAAATATTAAACTCACGGCTAACCCCTTTTCTTCTGAGAAGTGGATGATGATGATGATGATTGATGTTTTACGGCCACTTTTGTGCACATGGTAGGCTAAATGGGTCGAGTGACCTCCAAATGTAATGAAGCGAAGTCAAAGATGAAACACTCTTCAGATATGCCTACGCCGAGATTCGAACACAGGTGGTAGTGATCTGTGGAGATAAGCATTACAATGGCTGATGTCAATGAAATGTCTTTAAACTAAAATATCTTAAGATAAGTGTATTTTGAGACTTTTCACATTACGTATACCTTTATTCTTAATTATTTGTTCCTCATTAAACAAACTGGGCCTAGTGTCACTACTCGAAATGCTAAAACCAGGTAAATGATGACTTTCCAGGGCAAACACTTAAACATCTTCTCTACAATGATGCAAATGGTGCACGGAATATACAGCTTAAGATCGACGGATTTCTTAGAACCCGCATAGGTGGAAACAAGCTGTCTCCACGCACAGAAAAACGCTTTTCTCAACAGCAGGATAATATGTTTCGGAGGAGGTTCAAATACCTCCTAAACATTTATATCTAACAAATACCACGAATAGTTTTTTACTATCCTTTCCATGATGTTAAATATTATAACCAGAATGAACCTCAATTAAAACAAAAGTATGGGTCTCAATATCTGAGCTGACAATGTACATTTTCGCAATAAGGTAAATAGACTGTAGTATCAAGTGTGTGTTTATATATATATATATATATATATATATATATATATATATATATATAGAGTTGGTGTGTGTGTGTGTGCGTGCGTATGTGTGTGTATGCGTGTGTGCGTATCTTAAGATGAATATATAATGGGACTGGTTCAAAAACGTCAACATCTAAATATCCTTGGAAACCTATACCTCCATAAATCTATAAAACAAGTTCTACACCTGCACATATCTATGCATACGTATACATATAAAGGTATCTAGGTAAATAATCATGTGGTGCCCACCTAATCATACGCGACAAATATGTCACGCCCACAGCTTAGCGTCGACATGCAGGCTACATACAAAAACTGGAAGCAGGTACCAAAATACCATTTTACACCACAGCTCACAGTAAGCAACACGTGCGTGTGGTTCAATGATGATTTATTACATGCAGAAGACAACTACTTTGACTGACACCACAGGTTACATTCAACAGTACTTTTTTTCTGGTTATATGTGAAATATAATGCTGATAATGATACTTATACTACTACTATACTACTACTACTAATAATAATAATAATAATAATAATATTTTTTTATAAATAATAATAATAATAATAATAATAATAATAATAATAACAACAACCAACAGCATCATCATCATCAGAAAAGATAATAGTATTAGTGGAAATGACATTGGTATTATCAATATTAGTAGAATTTCCAGCACAAGTAATAGTGATAGTATGTGTGATGCTATTCCAAACTCAAGATGTGATAATCAGAAATATCAATTTAATATAAATCCTGTGATGTTACCCAAAATCCGGAAGGTTATATAGCATAAACTGCTTAGCAGAGCCTGGGTTATATTATACAACAAAAAAATAGCTTCTAGAAAATGTTTTGCATTAATCAGAGGGAAAGTAAGGATTTTAATCATTTCTTGTGAAGCAACCAGATTAGCCCCTAAAAATGTTACCTGAGATGCTTTAATATTGATTTTATAAACATGTCTCATTTTTTGATAGTTTTCTCTCGCTAGCTTTATCCAACACAAATATGTATACTGGATTGCTACAAATATAAGGTCATTGTCAGTATATATATCTATAATATTTACCTAACAATAAGTATCGTATTGATAACATAAACTGTTATAAAGCTATTAATAAATATAACATTTGAAGAGAATAAATTTGGGAAAACGCTGATTTCATCTGACACAAATAAATAGCAGTGATGCAAAACAAATATTAGAACATGCTAAGGAAGAAACATTTCAAATTCCAACTTGTGATACAAAAACACAGAGAGTATTTCTTGGGTAAATATTCAATTATGCTCGAACTATTTTGTATAACTATCAGTTATATAAAAGACATTGCACTGATAAACTAAAACAAAATTAAATAACGCTTCCTGGATATATAGACTTAATAGAAATAAGAGGATTTATTTTTCTTGAGCTGATGTATCTGAGCTAATTGTTCCAATTTGGAATTTAAGAACAAAACTAGAGAATGTACATTTATGTAATATACACTGTCTTGCGGTGTTTTTGTTTACAAACTTGCGGAAGATATCAGCCGGTAGTAAATGTTACCATTCTACTGCTTCACTCACCTACCTAAACATAGCACACTAAGGTGTGAGCTTAATATTTATCTAGATGTACCTTTCTTGAGCTTATTTAATGTAGCTAAGAAGCTAGTAAAACCACTCCAAAACCACGAGGGACATGAGGTCATTGCCGGGTTAGGTTAATGGCCTTCACATACAAAAGGATAAATATGCTTATTCACAGTCGAAATAAAGAAAAATAAAGGTAAAGCTGCCCTGCCAGGTAATAATGGATTGATGTTTCGGGGCACAAACAATATATAACACTAATTTAATGGATGTCTGACCTGTGGCTTTTAGGGAATGAATATTAATTATTTACTCGATGTAATACCAGTCTTTGTACATATACGGCTTCTTTGGAAAACTTTCTGAATGCCAAAAAATGAGGGTGGGTGGGTCTGTGGGTGGATGGATGGATGGATGGATGGATGGATGGATAAGATATATCATTGGAATTTATGAATAAATTGGTCTATAAATAATTATCTTGACATATGGACGTTGATATCGGGTAATAATAATAATAATAATAATAATAATAATAATAATAATAATAATGAAGACAATGATGGTGATAATAATAATTATAGCAGTAATAATATTAATAGAATAGAAGGGTCTCGCTAGCAAGAACCAATCAAAAGAGCTAAACAGTGTTATCACTATATAATGTATCTGAAACTAATTTATAAATTTATTTTAAACTAGAAACAAAAACTTTAAGAAATGTCTTAGGATAAATGTGGGTTGATAATTAAGGTCGTTTTTAGTACACCAATCTCTTCCAAATATAGTGATTTGATTATACGGTCATATATCATTGATTAATCTAAAAAGGACCACTGACTGGTTAAAATTATTATGATAGACACATTTTCCTTAAAGCCTTGGGACAACCTTGTCCAACTACCATGTAATTCACAAAAATCTAATAGTATATGTATATTCAAATATTTGGTTAATAACAGAAAACAATGATTTCTAAAGATAATTTGTTTAAAATAAAAAAGGTTCTTTGGACATATCTTTCTTCTATGTATTGTTTTCTGCTATCATTAAAAATACGTTAAAAGAAGACTACGTCCTATTTCAATAAATGGAAAAAACTGTGTAAATTAATAAAATAACATTGCAGGTTTTTCTGTGATTATAGGTACGTGTAACATATACAAAACTAAACTACTACTATAAGTAATACCTGTTAATTAATTAATTAGACTGAATGATGTGTGAAGACTAGCCGTTGGTCAAACCTGGGATATACGGTATAGGATCAACTGCCAAGCAAAAACACTTCACAAACCCAGGGATCACTGAGATTCCTACCCGATGGTGAAGGCTTAAAGATTTTAGTTTAGCCCCAATTAATTAGTTAGAATATCCTAATGTAATAACTTCGATAAATTATATATTAAATCTATATTAACTTCAATGATATCTAATAGCCAACTTAAATCAAATAAAAGACACATATTCTTATGTTTTCGATCATTCCTACACCGATGTCGATAGCAGAAGTTAAGTGGTAGAGGGGGGGACTCAAAACGAGAGTACTTCCAGTCAAATATGATATTAATTAAAGTTTATTACAACGTCATGGCTGTAATATGACATTATCTACCATTTTGTTCACTCTTTTATTTGTATTTGCATATATATATATATATATATATATATATATATATATATATATATATATATATATAAACTGTAATAAACTATACATGTGCGAGTAAATACGTTTGTGTTCACATTCTGCAAGCCTCCAATGTATTGTATCATTACGCAACTTTATGTTTGTATAAAGGTATTATACAAATAAAACAAAATTAGCTATCTAATTGTTTTAGCTATATACGGGACTTATTCAGATTTTGTTCACATATACTTTGTTGGACAATTTCTAGTCATATATTTTCCGCATATTTTATATAATTACATAGAACATGTTACAAACTTATAACGTGTTTTTGTAAAATAAACCAATAATTTATTGATTAGGCCTACTACACTAGGATTAATTGTTCAAAATGTAACAGCGCGTTCGTGTGTCTGTGCGTGTATGCGTGTCTACATGTGTACGTGTGTGTACGCGCGCACGAGCGCGTATGTACGTGTGCGTGTGTGTGCGTGTGTGCGTGTGTGCGTGCGTGAACGTGGCAGAGATAGTAATAATAATAATAATACGCTAATTAAAATGCACCTTATCCAGATAGATATTTGGTCTAAGGCGCTTTACGGTATTATTATTCTTGACTAAGACTTGTTTCAACACAGTACACACCTCAACTCCCAAGGGTGCATACATCACATGCTCCCATTATAGCGGCAAAGTGTTATTCAGACAGACAGCCATCACGTCCTGTCATATTATCATTTCTGGCCGAGGAAACTAGTCGCTACATGAAGGCATTGTAGCTCCGGACTCTCGAACACTCAACCCTACTGTTAAGAGTCCTACGCTAAAGGCTCAAGAACTGTTAGTGTTGAGGGTCCAGGCAACACAATAAATTATCTATGACATTTACTTATATCACAAACTTAGTCAGATGAAGGATACGTAGAGATCAATTGCACTTCTACTGTCTTTTATTTCTTTCTTGTGTATTTTACCCTTCAATAAAACGGTATGGATTAAGTGGAATTGAGACAAACATTTCCAATGTTTTCATTACAATTTTGCCCCTTGGCCACATATGTCACAATTTCAATTCACCTCATTTAACGGTAACTTTTTGATGTTCTATGTACTTCGGGATTCATTAGTGTAGACTTTGTATACAAACTCTGAAAATGTTTCACACACACATCTATATATGATTTCAGGATTCACAGAACTATTGGTGAATACTGCTTCTGATAAGCTGTTCTGAGCAAAATGGCTGTACTCTCTCTCTCTCTCTCTCTCTCTCTCTCTCCTGTACCCAAATATATTTAGGTCACCGTCTGAAAATAGTTCGTTTCTTTTCATTTCAGACAAAATCGACTGATGTCCTGCAGAATGTTTACACTGTTCATTCATCGAGGAAAACATTTTAGAAATAATATCCAAAAACCATTGACACCGTGCTGCGTGGAAAACATACATCAGAAATTCCCTTCAGAAGATGGAGATTATGTTGGTTTGAAAGCATTCACAAAGGCGACAGGTACACTGTAATGACAATTTTAGTGAATTAAGTATAATAATTATCTGTTTTTCGATTTTTGTTAAAATTGCATTTGTGGGAAAATAAAGTTTTAAAAAAAACTTAATTTTATATAAATATATGCTGTATACTGTTTCTAAAATCATATAGATAAACTAACTCTAAGTATTACAATCAGTTAGCTAAATAGATTTTAGCACCTAGTTATATACAATTAGTTTGTCATTTAGAAATTTAATTTTTTTAATTTCATAATTGGCTATAAAATAAAAGAGTGGACACTGATAAAACAAGACAAAAACAATTTAGTATTCACCACATATTTATTTTCAAAGTGAAGGCACTCAGTATAATATATTATATTAACAAACCTATTCCAAATGTCATAGATACAAATCTAAATCTAATTGTTAAGGCTATTATTTCCAGAAATTGAATCTGTTGTCCAAGCAAATGCAGAACATCAGCCCATTTGTATTCACATTGTCATGTGAAGAAATGGAACAGCTGGAAGATACATTCTAAACACTATAAAACCTCTCAGATGATGTATTTAAACAATGAAAAGTGATATACAAAGGACACATTATTATTGAAACCCCAAACACACGGAACGAAGAGTTTCAATTCATGAAACAACAAAGAGTGAATATATGCCACATATTAAAAGAATAAAATCTGATACAATGCAAAACAACCTATAGTTTATGACACACATAAGCACAAATGAAATAAAATATGCCATGTCATCATTAATTTTAGAAAAATCGTGAAATCTGTTTATATTTCAACTGGTTTATATATTTTTGATAAATTTTGTTTGGAAACCAAATCTGACTTAAGGGGTGTTGTTTTTAGGCAATATTTTTTAATTAGGCTTGTTGGTTTTGGGCAACTTTTGTTCCTTCGACAACATTATCTCTATCTCGATATACCAGCTCACATCAGCAGCTCGAGCTACACCATCAATCACTTCATCAAGATCATAAAAACTGCTCGTTTATATATTGTGATTCAATGAGATTATGGGTGAGCCTGGAGAAGTTATCTCTGTTTGATCGGACCAGAGTTCACTTCATCGATTGGCTGGCTACATCTGAAACCTCTCCTGTGTCACTGGCATGCATATTCGTAGTGATCAGATACAACTTGGGATGGACTAGCAATTTTAAACACTTGCGCCATTCTATCAGAGGTCGTCTCAATATGGCATACCTGTATGTGTGTATACAGATGTGATTATTTTAATAAGTTCATACTAAAACGATCAAGAATAATAATATCTATTTACATGTAAAGGTGTATCCATTTCACAATCGATTGAGGTTTTTGTTTCGTGTGTCATCGGTCAATCTGTGTGTGTCACGGAAAGGCCGAGTAGCTCTGCCATCAGATCCTATTTTATGAACTTTTGCTCAAAATGATAATTGCAAATGACGCTGTTTCAGCCAAATTTAAATATTTAAATAGAATGTCCGGTTCCAAAATTATGAAACCATTGCCGTACTTTTACTGGTTTTCTCGTTTGCTTTCGAATTTGGAAATGTTGCCGATGCAAATTATAGAGTGTTCAATCCCATGGTGCATTCCACACTCGGATGCCAATCAAAACACCCGATTTCCTATCAGCGACGTAGGACATCTTGTATAGGGGGTTAGGCAATCTCATAGTCAATGTACGATGCAAAATTCATGAACAAATAATCGGATGCAATGGAAACTTAGGAACCTTAGGAGGGATAAGCAAGTCTGAAAAGTTGAGTTTTTAAATTGCGATGGAAACAAACTATCCTAGTTGATGACTTAACATGTTCAAGGAGTGAGTTCCAAAGAGTAGGCATAGCAACTGAATATTTCAGCAATTTTCAGGAATACAAATTGCTATTGACTGTAACCCCAGGATTACGTACAGTGTCTGATGGTGTGGTGCCATGATTAAGGATAGGCGTTGGGAGGAAACAGTAAGATGGTTGCGTTCTATAGATGTACCTATAATAATTAAATCTGTTTTTACAAAACTAATTCCTATTATTTAGTAAAATTCATCTCCTAAAGGAATATTTTTAATGTTGTAATAAGAACCTCGTATGTATCACGCCACTTGAAAAATCCCATTCTGAATCAATCTCGTACATTCATATTTAATTAAATTGATTATTCTATATGTAACAGAGCCAGCAAAATCTGTTCATCAGGTTCAAGAAAGGCTACAATTTCCACTGAATATATAACTAAATTATGATATAATATACATCTTATCTATTTTATGCGACTGCCAATATCTTTGAAACAGACATTTATTCTAAGTCATTATGCAGTTATTGTTCAGTATATGTGATTATAGTATAGACTTATATAAGTGTTATAATTACTGTTGTTGTTGATGTTATTATTATTATTATTATTATTATTGATAAATAAATGCACAATGCAGTGTTTCATCAATAAACCACGGACAGCCGTATTATCTGTTGAACCATTACAGCTAATCTTCAAATGAATGATCAACGTCAAGTTGCCATAACGACAACTGTCCCACTCTGGGGTATTTTTAAGTATCTCATTTCCTGTTGTCTTAGTAGTTGTATTTATTCCTATTAATTGTGTCTGGTCACTAAGCACCAGACAAGATCAATAATTAACCTATTTTTAAGACGCCCCCAATATGACATTCAGCGCCTCATTATTGGATTTGTCTTCTGAGAAACGAGATTTCATTTGTTGTACCTTCCTTGCCTACATGTCGTGACAAACGTTCATATAATATAACTTGATCATTATTATACCTAGTTCCTTCCTGTCGTGCGTTTGTTTCCAATGACAATAACATGTTTATAAAAATAAAATGGTATTTAGCACAGAAAATTAAAAACGTAAAAATTTCAAAACAAACCTTCTGCTCACATACTAAAATATGTTCTCAGTATTTTACATCTTTTTCATGAATAACTAATTTTTATTTGATATTCACCCACCATGCACATGTTTGATATGAAAAGTTGAGTAGTAAAAGTTAATCATAAAGAATAATAATAAGATATCGAGTTGATATCATAATAGTTATTGATATGATCGTAATACTGGAGTATTGGGGTATGGTGTTGAATGTAATTCGCTAAAGTAATTTTAGAAATTACCCCTTATAATCATACCATGTTACACAGAATAGACAATAGGAGTATTTGCTATTTATTCCTAGATATAAATAGAAACTCTAAGCATTGTTGTTATGTTTCGCAGAATGGACGTCCGGATGTTTGTATGTGTGGGGGTTAGGGTACATATATAGAGGCACAGGCTCAGAAGCATCAACATCTAAACATCCTTTGAGACCTTTACCTCCATATAAATAAATAAACCTATGCATACATCAATCTAAATATAAAATATTCTACATGTTTATACAATCGCATACCCATACATGTGTCTGGGCTACCCATTAGTGTATGTATGCTAGCTACTCCGTTTGGACTTGTATAGGCCTCGACCTGTTAGCCAACATTACAGTTTGTTGAACACGTGATAAGATTTATGCCACCTACATATTGAAACAGTACAGTGATTTAGCTCAAAAATGAAGGTAGCAATACTGCACGGTGGAATATTACTGGATTAGAACGAAATATCGTCTGAAATCTAAGTAAATATATGTGCGATGATTTACTCGAACCAAACAGCTAATTCTCATATGTTTCCGTTCACCAATAAGTGAAGGTTCGTGCACGCTTAATTTAGCACCCCTAAGTATATGCAGTTAGGTGTTATATGTAGTCTGGCGAAACGATCTATTAATTCATACAATGCTGCTTGATAGATTTATACTCCTGGAGTCGTTTGTTACTCCGGCAGGCATCTCCATGGGTATTAGGCTGCGGACAAAGTTTTTTCCTATATTATGAGTAATTAGATTACACTGATATAGGAAATTTGTTAAATGTATAGCTATTACAAAATTTTAATTATGTTTCAAATTAAGGTAATTAAAACAGTTTTCGTAATCCTAAAGAATTATTAATGTGTAATCAATCCCACTAATTCTTCTTTGTGTAGATTCTTCCCTTTTTGTATATACCATCGGAGGATTATCATTTATTATATTGTTCTGATAAGTTGTACTCCAGGAATAATCAACAACATTCTGAATAATGATAGAGAAATATTTGAATTTACATATTTAAAAAATGTCCCCATTAACGCTTGAGCCTAGTTACTTACTGCCAAGAGTTGAATACGTTGTTTTTATTCAGTCAATTAAATACCGTAATCAGTTATTATGTGTGCATATGATTAATTGGGTCATAATTCGTTGTAATATTATTCTCAGTATCAGAATAAATGAGAAATGTTATATAGATTAAAATAAATGTGAAAATAGTTTATAACTGTGATAGAAATTATTATGTTAAGTGGAAAAGTATGGTTGAAATTATGAGATCAGAAAAGCGTCAATATTTTTCTTAAATGGAGAACTTTTGGCACCGACATTTCATGTCTGTAGTCATTTCTCTATAACCATTATAACATCTAAGTCAATACGGTTATCACAATGGTGTAATTTTGATGGAAGGTCCTCTACATTAGGATAAAGTTAACTGCGTTTCGTTATAAGAATTCAATTATTATATGATATAATAAAACCGTGTCCAATCAAGTGACATTCGAATCGTGACGTAGTGGGTCAGATTATTTCAGATTTATTGGATACTGTCTGAAACCAAAAGTAATCAGGTTCAGTTTCACCGTTTATGTAAGATATCATTTGCTGAAAGAAATGAATTCAAACAATCTTCTCCTTTATTCAGTCTGATCTTGTTTTTTAACAACTAGGTTAATTTTACAAATTAGGTGTCAAATCGGTCTTCTGTTTATACTTTGTATAATATGTTTTTAATAGGACGGAAACCAAATACTAAGTTCCTTGTAGTTCAGGGAGCAATATACGAGCGATTGATTAACCAATATTTACTGTAATAATTTGAAATAAATGTATTTATATTTTGAATACTAACCCGATAGCATATTTTACTTGAAAGATATTACAATTCTAGAATCACAAACCACTTCCATGAGACGTGATCAACAATAGGGTATGTCCTCAAATGAGAAGGGGTGAGTAAATAGATATTTAATAGATGAGAGATATTTAAGGATTCTTCAAATCTTCCAGCAATATTCTTACGGGTTCTAATGCATTACTTTATCACTCAATCACGATGATCCACATGATTAGTATACATGTGAACATCTATATCTTATTGTAAATTCTTAATGTTAAAAAACTTATAATCTTTTAGCAGTTACAGGTTATATATCTACTAAGTGTTATTTATATTTAAAGAAGCATCAATTTACGGATGAAACGAGTAACTTAGAATAAACAAAAGCAAAACTATGAGATATGTTCAATCATTACTTCTAGATTTCATGTCACCTATTATATGTAAAGATCAAAATGAAATTAGCATGGAGATTCTATTAGAAAATGCATTATCTAACCCTAAATGGACTGCAATAGTCAACTAAATAATCTCAAAAACTAACTTATATCAACAACAATATCAGTGAGAATGTTTTAGAAAACTAAAATACGTGACTAAGAATACCGAGAAAGAATTTTGAAATTACTATCTGTGTATGAATAATTCATTGTCAATCGCTCAGACCTTGATACAATCATGTTATCCCACAACAAAACGTTATTGACGGAAAATAAAGGATTAAACCCAAGTCATTCTATGTTGTAGTGACCTTTATTTTGAACGTTTGGAATTAGAAGGATGTGTTTCTTCAGAGAACTAGAGTGAATCACCATTCTTCAATATTCAGGTTAAGAACCTTTCTGTGTAAGAACGCGTAGGATTTTTCGTCCAGGTCTTGTATTTGTATTTGTATTTTTATTTAAAACGATTAATTAATGAGCTTCAGATTACTCATTAAAATGCTAATATAAACTGTATCTATGTGAAAAAAACATATTTCTTAATTAAAGCTTTGTCAGGTAGATTCAAAATAGACCATCTTGAGTTGTGATATATTAAAGCATCATCAGATCATTCGTATGCTCAGAAAGTGCATTGCACTCTGTATTGTTTCAAACGTTTGTTCTTATCAATCCAAGATTTATTAAAGAGTATCGCATTATAAGAAATAAATATTAAAACAAAACATAAGCTGGTAGAAATTCAAATATTTAGGTAGTTATTTAGAGAACTTAGCTAATATAACCCTTAACGGTTGTTATAATATCTCAGTACTGCAGAATTGTAAAGAAAACATTAAATCTGTTCCAATAAACAAATTATTAAAAGAAATGAAATAAGTGTTTGATGTTTTCTTTGTTTCTCAATGGTTATGTTTGGGAATTTATTTATATTGGGGAGAAAGATGTGCTGGTGCTTGTATGTTAGTTGAATCAGAAAATGGGATTTAAGCTTTATAATAATAATTATTATTATTATTAAACTGATATCACTATCAATATATCAAAGTACTTATTTGTTCATCTATCCGTTTGTTTATCCATCCTTCTTTCCATCCATCCATCTCACAAAGCAAATGGATAACCTTCATATTTACCAAAACTAACGACAACAAACAAACTAAAAGTAGATTTATCAGATTGTTAGTGACATGCACATTGCCTCCCACAACATAATCCTTTCCTATTACTATTTGTGCCTTTATTGTGCATAAACGAAAATGACGACCATTAGAACAAAATCTCTAAGCGATATAAGTCTTCTTTCGTTGTTTTGGTTGGAAATGTCAACGAACAATCACGATATTTGAGGATTACCCAAGTATCGTTTTACACGAATGTGATGACATTTAAACAGGTTGTGTGTGTTTGTGTGTGTTTTAGGGTACATAGTAAGAGGCAACAGGCACAGAGCATCAACATATCTAACATCCTTCGAGACCTACCTCCATAAATCGAAATACAAATACAACTATACATACATTAATCTAAAAATAAAATGTTCCATACCTCCACATATTGATAGATGTGTGCGTATACCTATGCATGTGTCTGGTCTACTCATCAGCCTGTGGGAACCAGCTAATTCACTTTTCGTACGCGACAAATATGTCACACCCACAGGAAAGCGGCTATATCCAGGCTACGTACAAAAAGCGGAATTACGTAAAAAACATACCATTTGATACCAAAGCTTGCAGCAAACACCACGTGCGTGTGGTTCAATGGTCACTTGCTACATATATATATATATATATATATATATATATATATATATATATATATCATAAACTATTTTGACACCACAGTTTAGATTCAACAGTACTTATATATAACATTTTGACACCTCAGATGCTGACCTCAGCTTTATTCTGGGTTCGAATAACTGAATAAATCCTACCTATATGAACCATGTATCAATACACGTCCGACTGGTCTGGCGTCGAAGTTCTTCTCGAACCTAAGTGAAAATTTAAGCCTTTTATATACCCTCAGCGTGTTAACAAACATTACAGTTTGTTCATAACAAAGAGAATGTACACTAACTCAGTATGGACTCAGCGAAGTGATTTAACTAAAATAAAAACAAAGTAGCAATACCGCACAATGGATTATTACTGGACTAGAACGAAATATCGTCTCAAACCTGAGTAAATACTATGATTTACTCGAACCTAATAGCTAATCCTCATATATTTCCGTTCATCACTAAGTGAACGTTCATTGACGCTTAATTTAGCGTCCCTAAGTATATGCAGTTAGGTGTGGTGGGATCTAAATTAAAGCGCCTATCCACTTAATCTATTTGACCCATGGTCGAGAACAGCGGATTTCAGGCAGATCTCCGATACTGCGAATGACACGTCGGGATTATAATAGCTATATATTTTTTAAAAATCCTATATCAGTGCAACCTAATTACTCATAATATGGGGAACAAACTCTGTCCGCAGCTTAATACCCATGGAGATGTTTGGCGGAGTAACAAACGACTCCAGGAGTATAAATCCATCAAACAGCATTGTATGAATTAATAGGTCGTTTCGCCAGACCACATAAGAGGACAACAATATAGATTTTACATTATACATAACAAAGCTAATAGACTCAAACATGCTGTAATAACGACATAACTTTCTTACATTGGTGTAATAAGGAATCTGGAGCCGTGGAATTTGGGTGTAAAACACCCAAGTCGGATCACAGCTGTAGTGAGAATGTTTAGCTTAATTATATAAGTAGCCCTAGTTTTAGCTATTTTTCAATTGCTGTATCTTTATTCAAAGCAATACTATATAAACTATATAACCCAATTGTCATTGTCTTCAAATATCAGTTTGTACAACAGGCAGCCGTCACGAAGCGACTACTATTAAAATTGTTTAGCTTAGTTGCTATTAAGACTGACATCTGCCCCGGGGCAGACATTAATAGCGCGTCATAGCATCGGTACTGTTAAAACTATGTTAACATTTTCAAGCCAGATCTAATGTCTGCTATTCAAACTATTGTAGTAATAACGTTCTTAACTGTTATTTGTGACAAGCAGACTAGGGCTTGTCTTGAATGCCATAGCACAAACTGGACATAACTTGACCTAGGAAAGATAATTCTATTCCCACTTAAAACTAAGGTGAATGTTATATGCAACTAAAGTTGTTATGTAAAACACACCAACCGCCCGAGCTGTATCCAATAACACCGCTCGAGATGCGATATGGTGTTTCTATTGTTTTGTTTTGTTGTTCGGGGAGAATCCCCAGGCTGTCGCTTATTCGGCACGGCCTCTACGTTGGAGTGGTTGAGAAACCTCCTCTCCCATCACTCACAGGAGAGCAGTAAAGAAAGATGAAGCCGAAATACCCCGAGAGTGGTCACTGCCATAGTGTTTTACGTCCTCAGGGTTTTTTTAACAACTCCCTTTACCTTAAATATTCAGTGGAGACGGCAGAGCCATTTAACGTGGTCAACCACCCACGATGTTGTGAGTCGAGAAATTTATCTCTGGAAAAAGCTTCGATCTCTTGCGGGGTTCGAACATGTGACAATTGGCACCAAGTGCCGTGTATTAACCGCTAGACCACCGGAGCTCACTGTTTATATTCCTGAGTCAGGAGTATTTATAACACTTTAAGAGCGTACTTTGCCTCCTACAGTCATTTAAATGCTGGATAACCAGGCCAAACGTCACCCCATAGACGGAAATAGTACATGGAATATATAGCCCTAGATCAACTTTTCTTAGAATGCCGGGACCAGAAAATATAGTCTCCACGCACAGAAAACGGAACGTCACAACCGCAGCATAATATGTCTTGTGATACTTGATGGAGGGTCAAATGCCTCATAAACATACAAATCCAATAAATAATATGACCTACTGGTCACTTTTATAAAAATTTACATCGGCCCTAAGCAGACCGTTATGGCGGAATTGCGGTTCTATATATTACAATTTTCAAATTAGACCTAATGTCTGCTATACAAACAAAAATTATGATATAGGGTTTTATTAATGATAAGGAGACTAAATTTAGCCTTCAATATCATAGTAAAGACTGCGCATAACTGGACATAAAGAAAATAATTCTATTCCCACATACAACTAAAGTGAATTTTATAGGCAACTATAGTTGTTATATAAAACACACCAACCACGCGAGCTGTGTTCAATGCCGCCGCTCGAGATACAATGCAGTCTTTCTATTTCTGAGTCAGGAGTACCTATGATGCTTTAAGAGCGTACAAACACCTAAACGTCGTCAATCAAAGGACGCAAATAGTGCACGGAATATACAGCTCTAGATCACCTTTTATTAGAATGCGCGAACCTAGAAACATACAGTCTCCACGCATAGAAAACAGAACTTCTCAACCGCAGCATAATATGCCTTGTGATATTTGCTGGAGGGTCAAATACCTCATAAACATACAAATCCAATAAGTACTATGACCAACTCGTCACTATCACAAAATTTACATCTGTGCTAAAACAGTCAGTTATGGCGGAATTGCCATTCTATATATTAACATTAATGACAAGCAGACTAAAGTTGGTCTTGAATGGCATAGTACAAACTGGACAGAACTGGACATAGGAAAAATAATTCTATTGCAACATACTATATGTTAACCATAGAACGTATTTTTGTCTCCAGTGGTTTGTGGTCGAATTATTTGTAGATATTAATGATCGATCTCGAAACAGTATCAGAGTTTAAGGGACTAATCAGGGAAGTTCCGGCTGAGTGAAGATACGAGAATGGTCGTTTTTGGTTGTTTCACTCGTCGAGTTAGAAAACATCAGTTTAATTCATTCACTAAGCTTATTTACTCATCCAATGTTATTAAATAACACCGCATACTGTACACAACCATATTATTCATAGATCGTCGATATCAGATATTTTAAAGTCAGTTCGTGTTAGTTATATATCTATGGAAATTGCCAACTTACGGCTATATAGTGTTGTATATGTCTGTGTGTATAACATATTGAGTGGACAGTTTCTTTATTAAATCTGTAATGAGAAGAAGTGGACATTATACTACTACGGTGAATGTTATATGCAACTAATACACCAACCACACGAGCTGTGTTGAACTTTAGCTCGAGCCTTGGTTGAAAGATACATTCTTTGCTTCGTCCCATGATATTATGTTGTATACTTTGTAATAATACAGCTGTTCAATAATATAACTAATTGCAAAAAGTGTCATCATTACTCTTTGGAGAAAGACAAATTATCATTCGTAATTTAAATTGCTAGGTTTAAAGAAATAATACTATTAATTAATATCACTCAAATGTTTGCTGAATCAGACTTCTTTATATAAACTTCACGTACTTTTTCGAAGTTTCTAAATATATACCCTGTAAAGTATCTAGCGTTACCTTTCTTCATTAATATTTCCTTGTTTTCTGATTAGTGATAGCCTGTAAATGGAATTTCATCTTCCACTTTGCCTCATTAGCTCTGGGTCCCAATTGGTACATTTATCTTACCATTTTAACACAAGTATTTCAAAAACAATATTTCCTAATCTTTCCAGGGCTTTTTCATTAAGTTATAAACAAAAACTTGAATATTTCATCTAAGCATGATGTATATTCCTACTGCACTCTGGAAGTATTCATGTACCGATACGAATATGCAAACATTTCTTTTACCTAAGTGTTAAAATTGGAATATTAAAAGTCAAGAATACATACGACGTGGCCATGTTGCTTTTAATAACATTCCCCTGTCTGTGTTTAATGTTTTAATTAATAATTTACAGTAATTTGTATTATTATTTGATATATGTCATCTTACAGGTATCTTAACCCATCTCCTGGGCAGAAAAACTTCATGTGCTTCATCCAGTCATTTGTCTTCATATTCATTGTCGGTCGAACAAACATGCAACTTAATAGCCATAAGCTGATGATGTAATATCGTGACCTTTCAAGGGTGAATTTTCTTAAGGTGCATAATTCCATTATTTCACAGCTCCTGTCATGTTTGAAAACCTTTCATAGAATTTGGTTTTCTCCAAATTACTTCATTATTTTAGTGATCGGTAAGCTTGTGTAATCTCGTCTGTAAGCGAATGTTAGACCCTCTTTTTGACATCTTCATCTCAGTATTTTTCCTTTTACATCTTAGCAAAAGGCACTCGTGTTATATTGCGTGATATCTTTAATTGTGAACACTGAGAGTCCAAATGTGAATGTCGAACGACAAAACTTTGTTAACGTATAAACTGGAAATCCCAATATAAAGTTATCACTAGAGATGCTAAGAGTAGCCACATAATTAACTGTTTGATAAAAGATACATTGAGAATGATTCCTTGTCGAAAATCTGCGATTTCATAAAGCATCATCGGGTTTCATCTACTCTCCACAATAATTAGACATAATGCTAACTGACTTAAGCCTTCTGCTTTCTAAATATTAAATTCAAAAGAAATTCCACTGTTCTGACTACTTACATTAACTAGTCATTGCAGGAATTAAACTTGGGTGCTAGAGATCTGTAGCCAACCATACTACCTATTAGGCCTTAGAGACGACCTATAATAACGTATAAAACTATCTTCCAAGAATATAATTCAATAAAAAAAAGAATAAAGACGTTTACGGTCACCTCGTCTAATAAAAAGTATATTCTAATTGGACTAGAAATTATTAAAATTGGGGCTATTCGTGAACAGTTAAAAGTAGAATTCTTCATGTTATCATTGCACATTTGGCATATTTAGTCTTCTATGGTTCTTAGACATGTCGTGTTGGTGTTTCAGGGTCGATTTGTTCATAACAAAATATGGCTGACCAAATGAACATTTTCGAATACATTTTCCGATAAATCATATTTAGTTTCAATTATCAAAGGCGACATAAAACAATGAACCGAAGTTATTAAAACAAATTCAATCGAAAAAAGGTAATCAGATTTTGCACGTTGCCCTAGATAGTGAATCATAAATTATTCAATACATTTTCTTGTACAATTTCGTGGTTCTCATACTTGATGAAATAAAGGTTTACTGAATATTAAATTGACTGCTGAAACGTGTAATATAGTCAATCAGTCACACCTGGGATATTTAGCCGAGGGGTCACTCCTAAAGGTAACATCCCTCAAATACATTTAACATTTGGTATGACAAATCCTATCATGAAGGTTTATAAAGTAGTACACTAATTACTCCTTCTGGCGGGATGTCCTTTGTAATATAATTAATTAAAAAAATGCTGCTAATGTAGAAATATCTATTTTAATGAGTTTTGTTTTAACATTATATCTAGGAGCTGTAACAATTACTGGTATAGGTACCACATTGAGGTTGAGACTGAATATTTTGTGTAAATAAGACACAACAGATTATTTATATCGTTAGTTCGGTATAATGAAAGAAATACGCATAATGTATAATACGTCTTAAAAAATAGTAGTTAATTAGCGTAGTTAATTAATTAGGAATTTAACAGACCATACACTTAGTGTGATTACTGAGAAAATTATGTTAATATTAGCATTTTATTAACATTTTCGTCAATAACATTTTTTAATTATTATTTGACCTTTACATGTAGCAATTACTATTATCTTGGATGAGTTTACTTTCAAATTGTCACCAAATATACATTGAAAACGTATAGCCAGGTAAGGCTGTGACTTATTACTGGGAGAGTAGTTAGTTAGATGTAAACGTTAAATGTGAATTATGCCATTTTATTTGTATTTAAAAACGATATATTCATTTAAGATTAGATCAAAGTGAGGCATTATTCATAACCAAAGACCTGTGAAATAAAGTGAAAATAGGAAAAATGCTAATTAAAATGCTAATATTTTTAGAACAGCAGCATTGAATAAACGACATTAAAGAAAACTATTTCTGTACTTTTATGTATATATTTGTTAAATATATAAATATAAATGAATAGCTAACAGAGAACGTTAGATCAGTGATAATTTTCAGCCTATGTTTAAGGCATAAATTACTTTCAATCACTTAGGTGTGATGTAAACCATAGTAAAGCTTTCTCATTTATAACTACACTATGATTAGGACAAACTGATACAATATTAATGCTTGTCATCCCTAACTCTGAAGGACCAGATGAAGTCATACATTGTTTATTTTCTATATATAAGCCATCATCGAAAGATACATTCACTGCTGAATGATATATAATATATCATAAAATTATTGCTGATAATAATTTCGGTATCAAGTGTAGTGGGAATAACTGTAACAACAACTTAAAATGACAAAGATTTGGAATACCTCCAGCGACAAATAGGATCATCTTTGTAAACAGATAATTAAATTAGTTAAGGGATGTTCAGAGTCCAGGTGGCAGTATTGACCAAAGTGCAATCTAATTATGTTTTGACTGATTGTACCTCAGGGAGTAAACTATTTAATTATTCTATTGTAGATCATTCGCTCTAAGGTTTTACTTTTCTCGGTTATAAAATGACACTAGGGACTGATGAGAGGTTATACGTTGGTCTGAAATCGGTCCCTTAGTGAATCGTTTAAAGGTTGTACTCACGATAGATGAGTCCCTGTGCCAGTACCCTAACACACACACACACAAAATATATATATATATATATATATATATATATATAGAGCAGCAGATTATGACCTTTGGGCCCCTTAAGCTAATGAGATTATGGAGGTCCTTATCTCAAATAAAGGTCTTCAAACAGGGGCACCTTATACAAATAAAAGGATACAAATATTGGGTACTATATCTCAAATAAAAGACTTCAAACAGGGTACCCTTTAGCTCAAATAAGGGCCCTGAAATGTGGGGCCACTATATTAAAATTGGCTTTTCAGACTCCCGGGCCTCATATTTTAAGATTGAAATTAAATGAATTATTCAGCAACGTAAAATATTAAAATATGGTTTGAAATTCTTCTAGCAGGTCCATAGTCTTAAGGGCATCTAGGCTGCAGCCTATAGGATAATTTGGCCATATATATATATATATATATATATATATATATATATATATACAACAAAGTTCTTCCAAATCTGTAATTACAAAATTATTAGGTAGTTCCCACAGTTTACACGGAACATTTTTTAATTTAGAATACGATATGATGCAGTAATTTCCCCATTTATACCAGAATATATATATAATCAGTTGCGAAACTGTGTCATTTGTCCAATAACGTTTTCCGTACAAGGAAGCTTTAAAACGTGATATTTGCCGTCTTTTTTCGCCAAAACAAATATAGACCTCAACATTCAGGACGATTTGCCTCTTAATTGGTTATCATTATCTTGACAGGTTGAAATATGATCCTATCCATGAATGCAAACGCCACTAAAAGCATGAGGTACTTACGACGAGTGTATTAATGTGTTAAGTAAATAACATAAAAGGGCACGAGTAATGACAGCCATAAACCATAAAGTACATTTATCGTTCTGTATCTGTTGTTAGCATCAGCTGAAAATGTCCCACAGCAGGTTATTAATTAAACTATTAATAACAAACAATTACATCGTTAAGTCGCCAACAAAAACAAACATAACTGAGTCAAGTGGAAGAATCCTGCAAATAGTTTATATATGTATGTCTCATTTGTTGACATTAACAGTTATATAGATAATTTGGTGATCGGTGACTCACAAAGATACACTCACTCTGTAATTCTGTAAAAGTCCCCGTTCCGGCTGTTTCCTCGTAATTGCCAAAAGAGCGATGAATCCGTGATTCTCAAACAACGACATCACAAACTATAGCCATCTAAGATCCCATCAAACTACATGGTCTGATTCGTAGCTGACAGAAGAGTTATGTAATACATGGATGACAATTAAGATAGATATTGTGTACACCCCCCAGTTGATGTTCGTCTCATTGTACATAATAATAATAATAGTAGTAGTAGTGTTAATAATGGCTGAAATGGCCGTTATTTTACGGGGCTTAGCTAACCCAAATGAGGGAGACGCATGTGGTCTGTAATTACTGCTTCACCAGAGGAACTAATTATAAATAAATTTTGCCAGTTGCCTGGTTGGATGAAACACTCCTACTACTATAATGATTCGAACCTCCGACCTCCTGTACACCATGACCATGGGTAAGAAAGTCCCACACTCTTATCAACTAGGCCATAGAGATGTGTGTACCGTCTATTATACTTACATGAGGACGTTAGTTATTTGACTGGTTTTAGCTAAAATATCTTATTTAATCGGTGATTAATGTCCGGATGTGTACAGTGATAGTAAAGTCGGAAGAAATTATTTCGCGGAAAACTAATAATAACATAAAGTATGGCCGGATGTTTGGAAAGAATCGTGATTTCTCAATGCATGTTACATCCTTAATAAAGCGTCTATACTCAAATTAATCCGCTATCTATATAGAAATAAGTTTAATTTCTATTAATTAATTTGAACATTATTATGGGGTTATTTTTGTCAATTTACATTATAGTATTAAGTACTCTCTTTGCCTAAATACATGATATAGTAAAAAATATTGATACATTTGTATTATGAGCATTTAATCATGTCGAAAGATGTATACAATTAGTTCTCACATTAACACTATCTTTCTCAGCCACATCCCAATAACATTATCTAAACGAATATAAATTAGGATTTTACAAGAAGAGTGGATTATAAACCAACAAAAGATAACGTTAACACCACGTAAGCATCTAACATGGAGTTGTCTGTGAGAGAAGTAGAGCTCTTTCGATTGGACACCAGCGACCTTCCATCTCTGACTTTCAAGTTACGACGGAGCATTATAGATGTTCCCAGTAGACTGAGACCATGATAGATGTTCCTAGTAGACTGAGACCATGATAGATGTTCCCATTAGGCTGAGATCATGATAGATTTTCCCAGTAGACTGAGACCATTATAGATGTTCCAAGTAGGCTGAGACCTTGATAGATTTTCCCAGTAGAGTGAGACCTTGATAGATGTTCCCAGTAGACTGAGACCATGATAGATGTTCCCAGTAGACTGAGACCATGATAGATGCTCCCATTAGACTGAGATCCTGATAGATGTTCCCAGTAGACTGATACCATGATAGATGATCCCATTAGACTGAGACCATGATAGATGTTCCTAGTAGACTGAAACCATGATATATGTTCCCAGTAGACTGAGACCATGATATATGTTCCCATTAGACTGAGACCATGATAGATGTTCCCAGTAGACTGATACCATGATAGATGTTCCCAGTACACTGAGATCATGATATATGTTCCCAGTAGACTGAGACAATGATAGACGTTTCCAGTAGATTGATACCACAACAGATGTTCCCAGTAGACTGAGACAATGTGGTGGGACTTCTATCTTGAACTGGGGTTTGTCTGGTTTTGTTGGTGTTGGTTTTTTTAGGTGTGAATGTACACTGATCCACAACTCTGTCATTAACGGAGCCGTCATTGGTACAAGTTCAAAGCTGGAACTGAGAGAGAAATATTAATGTTATTTCCGTAGTTGTTGTATGTAATGTTCGTTCTATGGCCTGTGTATTGAAAACTGGTTTGATGAAGGGCGGTTTGCGTGCTGAAACCTTTGCTTCATTTTGGCCTCATTCGACTTAAGATTACATTGGAGGTCAAATCCAATGGACATTTCTAGAATATTCGATAGTGACTTATAATGATAACTTTTCAAGAGACGACGCATTTCTAATATCCACCGGCAACCTATTGGACGAAGTCTGAGCTACAACACTAAATGCTCAATAACCATATGACCTGAGCCGAGACACAGGCACCTGAAATAGCATATGACTGGATGACCTGAGTTTCCGGGATGATTTTCTAATGGACACCAGTTCACACAGGTATTCAACTGCCATGTCACCGATAGATTTATAAGTTGTTAGTAAAATCTTGAATGAGGTATATCACCAGTTCTACTATTTACTGAATTGAATCAACTCCCGTTGCTTGACCTAAAAAGGCATGAGCAGATTTAGCAATGTTATTATATAAACTTATATATTATTTTAATCAATTATAAATACAAACAATATACACAAGCGTGTGTTCATGGAAATTCTTTAAATATAGCTGTTCCCACACCAGCTCTAAGACTAAAATTTTAGTTACGACGATATTTCGATTTTTTCCTAATATGACGATATCATTTTTTTTAATACTTTTTCTTACTTATTACCCATTTAGAATAAATAGCTCTTATAGTTTTCCACCAACTTTGACCATTTGTTACGCTTTCAAATGGATTTTCAAGCAAATAGCACTGCCTTACCATATTATAAGGCGGGCCATTATGACGTCATAACTACGGTGCTGTAATAACTGTATATTAAGTTGTCATAGAATGCGCCGACCTGAAAACATACAGTCTCCGCGATAAGAAAACAGAACTTCTCAATCGCATTATTGTAGTACCTGGCGATATTTGCTGGAAGATCATTTTTTTCTACTCGTCACTAACCATTTATGATGTCAAATATTACAAACAGAATGAGCCAAAACTAGTAGTTAATATAAACTAGTAGTTAATATAAATATAAACTAGTAGTTAATATAAATATAAACTAGTAGTTAATATAAATATAAACTAGTAGTTAATATAAATATAAACTAGTAGTTAATATAAATATAAACTAGTAGTTAATATAAATATAAACTAGTAGTTAATATAAATATAAACTAGTAGTTAATATAAATATAAACTAGTAGTTAATATATTGTACATCTTTATCCGTTATATGTCAATATTTATAATCGATAGGATGGATGGATGGATTGACAAACGAACGGATGGAATCGTGTGTGTGCGTGTATGTGTGTGCGTGCACGTGCGCGCATGTGTGCGTGCGCATGCATGCTCGCGGCCTATTCTCGTCTGCTAGCCAGATTTTCCCTCTTAATCAGTGGCAGAATAAATAGCAACGTAATAACCAAGATTTGGCTGAAAATAGAAACTTAAATCATCCTTTGGCGTGCCTAGTCTTCACTTGATGTTTACACATCTGAGGCCATCTAAATGGGGAAAAGTCGTCAACAAAGAATAAACTGTGCTTCATTTTTAGAAGAATCACATGTCAACATCTTAACGTAATTAGTCACGAATATTCATCTTCCGAGCAATGGATACAACTAGAGGGATCTGAATGAGATATATTTCGTGAAGATTCTGATATCCTTTAAAGACTTCGCCGCAAAGCTTATTTTGACACCTAACTCTAGATAATCGAGCTAAATGTCTTATTATTGTATCCATTCCTAGGAAGATGTCGTTATATTAAATAGCGTTTTGATGCGTTTTGGGAACTAATACAGCAGTTTATCAGCTAAAAAAAAGAACCACGACATGGCACATGATAGAAAATATGAGACATTACAAAACTTTCTAGCCCCTTCATAAACAATGAAAAGCAAAATAAAATATGTTAAGAGTAACCAACAAAGAACACACGATACTATGGTATATATTCAAATAAAGCATCTGATTCGGTCTTATTTGTGATTATTATCGGCTAGACATTTTATTAACATTGTACAATGTACGTATATTGTGTTATATATTCTCCGAGGGATATATGGTTGAGTTAATATGTTGATAGACTGTTAATTGACAACTAATATCATATTTAAACGGAATTCGTACACATTGCCAAGTAAACAAAATAACATGTATATACGAGGGTAATTTTGTTTTCTCGCTGCTAAGGAGAATCATTTCGAGGGGGGGAGTGCCTTTACATAGTCGAATTAATTTGATATCAGATATTCATGGCTTGGTTTTTTAACGTCATGCACTACAATATGGGATTTATCCTATCATCAAATTAAAACATAACACACCTCGAATGATAGTTGTATTAAAAACCAGAACAATAATTCAACAGAGAGTTGAAAAACTGACATCATAACAAAACGGCTAACATTATCTTTGTCTAAAACATTATTACGAAATTATTAAAAACATTTCTATGAAAGCATTCAACTGATTTGAATGGGGTTAACCATAGATATGACTTCTCAATAATTTTAATAATTCTACTGAATACCATAGATAATCCAATGGATGTGTTGTATATTAGAACTTTTAAAAACTGGCGCGGAGAAAACAAAACTAACTCTGATTTCATCTGAGAACAATTATTAATATTTTGTTTCATATAATTATTGTAGCATTATAGTCAGCAACGGAGATATTAAGCCGCATAACTTATGCGTGCGGCTTCCAAAGAAACACAGGCCTGAGTAATGACAAGAAACATTTCAGATTGTGTACTAAAGAAAATGTCATTTTCTCAATTTTACAACATAATTCGAAGCCAATGGCCAAGAAAATTGCCTTACAGATGACCATCGCAACTAAAGATTAGTTTTTCATCTTACAAGCTATAAAATAAATTATACTTCACTTAGTATAGTTCCCATACTAATAAAACTAATATTAAGGAAAGGACATAACTAGATGACTTTGAATATATCTAAAATTTAAAATCTCTTTCTTACAAGCACTCAAGCTAGAACTGGTGTGAAGCAAGGGATATACACAGTTGGCAATTGTCTAGTAAGAAAGGTACACAAAAGCCAATTGTCTAGCAAGGAGGACATACAATAGTCAATTGTATAGCTGGTGTGCATAAATGAGGATTTTTCCGAATTAAATATTAGATACGATACCCAGTTATCATTAATATGTAATGATTTATCATTTTGTTAATTATAACAACATAGGTTGAATCTACGAGCACATTATGACGTTTTAGACAACGTTATGACGTAAAGTTACCTCATTTAAACAAAATATTTTTAATGGTGGTAGTATTAATTAAATATATCAAATAAAGTACCACAAACATTGAACAAAACGATGAAGCTAAACTGTTGTTATGCTTAAAGCACTTATACCAACGACAAACACATGTTCTTATACTGTATTGCGCTTTAGATCAATATAATCATATCTTTTCTTAAATAACACCTTAATAATATGCGTGTTTGTCCCTTCAATAAATGTCATTTTTGTTTGAGAGAAGACGTTCAAAACATTGTATTTAAGTTCTAAAATATCAACTGTCTCTTTAGTATTTTATCTACAAATCGTGACCGGAGATTATACAGTGGAGTACTCCACATCTTGCAAATTGTATATGCTTCGATCCATATATCCCTTTAATTATCACATTGAGCTAGAATAGCTAAGACAATTTATAATGTTTAAATACTAACGTAGAGCATAAAAGGTTGTTCGGCACAAATTAATCCTATTCACAGTAAATCAAATGTGCTTATTTTAAATGTCGAAAAACAAGCAATAGTAATAACATTGCTTGTACTACGACGAATAATAAATCTTCATTTCCATACACGAACAACAAATACACTGAAAATATGTTAAAGTGTCAAATCAAAGACAGGGGATATATATATATATATATATCTTTCATTCCGTAACCTGGTCACTCGTGCTCTCTAAGTTGTGCTTTCATGGCTTGGCATCCAAAATTGTGTTTGTATAAGTTCAGTCTGTCAAATGATACATACCTAATTCAAGGGGCCAGTGGGAAGACAGCTTTGGCTACACTGGTCCCCCAATTTCCATTATTATATTTAGTTGGATGTACACTTTGTATTTTCATATGCTTGGAAATAAATACTCTCTCTCTCTCTATATATATATATATATATATATATATCGACAGAGAACACCAGATCGTAAATTCATGTATGATTGATGTTTTATTGCCAACTTTTTGCACATGGTAGGCTAAATGGGCCGAGCGATCCCCAAAAGTAATGAAGCGAAGTCAAAGATGAAACTCCCTATGCCAACGCCGAGATTCGAACTCAGGTGGTAGTGATCTGTGGTCCAACACGCTACCAATTATACCACAGAGGCAATAAATACAATAATTATGTGGTTGTAATTTTATTGATCCACACTCTAACACAATACAAGTGTATAATAATCAGCAGTTCATAGTTTCTCCAGTAATAAATTATTGGTGATATCTTCTTGTGGCTGCTGAGGTGATAAGGGAAGCCCACTGTTGTTCACAAAATATCAAACAAAGACAAAAATAATTCATACACAGAGGATCAAGGAAGAAACACAATTAAGTTACCAAAAACTGTATATGATTCCTTCAGCAAAGTATGAAAACAGTTAATATGATCCATATTTATATCATAATATTAACATAAAATGAAAGAAACACAGTGATCAGACAAATAAAAGGGAAGGGCACAGAGAAATCCACCATATAGTGAGCTCCGGTGGCCTAGCGGTTAAGCACCCGGCACTTGGTGCCAACGGTCGCAGGTTCGAACCCCGCAAGAGGTCGAAACTTTTCCAGGGATTAATTTTTCGGCTCACTACATCGTGGGTGGCTGACCACGTTAAATGGCGCTGCCGTCTCCACTGAATTATTTAAAATAAAGGGGGACTTTAAAAACCTCCTGAGGACGTAAAACGCTCTGTCAGTGACCACCCTCAGGGTATTTCGGCTCCATCTTTCCGTACTGCTCCCCTGTGAGTGGTGGGGGAGGAGATTTCTCAACCACTCCAACATAGAGCCTGTGCTGTTTAAGCGACAGCCTGGGGATTCTCCCCGAACAACAAAACCAAACCAAAACCAAATCCACCATATAAACAAGACCATGTGCTTTATTTACAGTAAACAAAGACAACCTCAAAATAGCAGTAACCCGGCCATGTGAATTAAAATAAACATTTTTCTTTCAAGAATTCAACTTTAATCATCCAAAGTTCAGTGATAAACAATATTGAAAAAGCATTCAAATTACAAACACTATATGCCGAGAATCCATGAGTTTTCACAAATGGTATGAGAGTTGATTCAGGGGTGAAAATATCTGTAGAATACGAACATGTTAGTCTGATGGAAATCCACTGGGACAGTTTTCCACAAATCGCGCGTTTATAGGGTACGTACCATCCAATTTTGCTTGTCAGCATTTCGCTGTGTAAAATTTCAAGTGAAACGAAGTATAATGGCTAAATCCACAACTAAGATACCAGGCGAAAGCTTATTGTTGGTCGGATTCTATGAAATATGTATACTTTCATTTGACCTCAAAGAAGAAAAAAAAATTATAATAAATGCCCATTTGGATATATCTGAATTTGGTGTCCTTTGTTAATTATGACTAATGCGCGTTCGTCGGGATTAGTATATTTTCTAAACTTCGATTTCAAAGTGAATCTATAAGTGTGCGTCAATGAACTTGTCCATCTTGCAGTGTATGCTTATCTCCAATCATCGTCGTCAACCTCCGATTCATCAGAACCGAAAAAGTGTTCCCCGCTTGACATTTTGGCATCTTCGTCATTCTTCTGATGCGATGACTGAATCATTTTCAACCAGTATGTGGTTGACATTGCATGGCATCTGTTCACCATCAAATCAGTCAATTGTGTACCTCCCACCAACCAGAATCCAACCATGCTGGTTTGGTTGGCCAAATAAGCTAGCTGGATCTGGTCATGTAAAAATCTTAAGTTTGTTCTGAATTTCGAGCAAATACTAAATTAGAAAAGTATACCTTATATTAAAATATAATTAGATTAATCCTAACAAAGTTGATGGCATGTTATATGATCTCTGTTGTAATTTGACAATATATATTACACTTCACATGTATATATATATATATATATATATATATATATAAAGAGAGGGGGGAGAAAGATTATAAATATTTACGCGAGTATTAGTTTGCAAATAATCAATATCATACAATTATAGCTCAGAACATAAACAAATAGAGTCCTGAAAAGAATAAGATATATTTTATTTATTATTATCACGGCTCTTCTCAGCTGAATAATTAATTATCACAATTGAGTTGGTTTATTGTTTGAGAACGTCATAGAATAATATTATTTATAACTATATATCACGCTGTGGTGGTAAAATTGTATGATGCAGAATCAATTTAAGACAGGATAATCTCTGTATATACTGTAATACACAACTTGCTGCACAAAGTATATATAATTGATTAGCTGGATTTTGATTAATCTGGACCTAGATGTGGTGTGTGTTAATCTCTATATTAAGCGTAATAAAGCCGTGGATTTAGGTTTTCGTTATATCTATAAATCTTACGCAATTGTGACTAATCCCCAGCTATGTGAATAGAAAATAAAAGATATACTTTAGGACATATAATATATATATATATATAAATCTAATACATCCGATAAAAGCAGTAATTGTAAAAGCAGATATTTAACTTATTATGAAACTTTGTTGTTTTGTTTATGCCTTAGAATAACCTTCATGTATATGTGCTAATAAAAGCTAATTCTGGATTAACCGGAAAAATAGACGCCTCTCAAGACTCAATTAAGTACCTATATATATATATATATATATATATATATATATACAGAGAGAGAGAGAGAGAGAGAGAACTGGTATTAATTATAATTAAATAAAACTAATTGTCCTTGAGTTTATAGAATTTTTTTGTTAATCACATTCAGTAAATCTCAGGAAAAAAATTATTTTAAATTGTTTTTAAGATACGTAGCCCTGAGAATGTAAAAAAACGATTGTGGGGTGGGTGCGTCCCCTTTGTAGCCAGATATTTTGATAATTTTTGGCTGAAAAATTCTGAAATCCGCGATTGTTTGTGTTCTACTGAGAAGTGCTTCAGAACAATTTTAACTCGTTGGTGCCCTATAGAAATGTACTTTATCATTGGCAAACAAACTTTTATTTGCATTATACACCTGTTCATTCAAAGTGTTACCATTTTGTCTCAAGCAGTGAAAGACAAACTTCAGCATTGCCAAATTCTGGTCTAATGATATATGTATTAAGTTAGATAAATTCCGTCTAAATCAATCGTATCCAGTTTGACAGATATGAAGTTCAACACTTGAGCACCCAACCACTAAGCCTAAAAGATATTTTCTTTAAACTGACTAGATGTCAAATTGGTTCTCAAGAACCTCAATCAAATGGCTTATCAATTTGAAATCCAACTGTTCACTTTCTTAATATTGGTGTCTCTCTCGTTTAGTGCACTAATTAGTTTGATAGTGTGGTATCCTTATTTGATAGTGTGGTATCCTTATTATAAGACCCTTATTTCGGTGTGTGTGTACGCATTACAGAAAATACGATAAAGAGAGAAAATAATGAAGTCTACATCACAAAAGCCAAAAACTAAAAGCAACATCAACTGTTTGGATCCATGAATAAAGTCACGTGATTTGGTTCAAACCAGACCAGCACTGCCTTCAAAACCAGTCACTGAGCCATTTAATGACTGATCCGTCATCTGTTGCTGTCCAATATGAACACAATCCATCACTTTCTGGAGAAAATAAAACATACGTAACTATTAATCATCCTCCTTATGGTAAACACATACACTGAGTATTGATTATTCTCTTTGTATATAGACGGGCTCAGTACACTATTAGCTGATACGCAAGTTGGTTGTTACATTAATAGTATGTGTGTAAATTACTTTTTTATGCAGACGACATGTGTCTATTAGCCCCGTCCACCACTTATCTACAGAAACTTATTGATGTATGTCAATAATATGGTGTTGTACACGATATAGTATACCATCCAGTTAAATCGATGTGCATGACTATACTTCCCAAAAGATACAAACTGTCAATTCCCTCATCAAGTCTGAATAATGCTGACCTTGTGTACACAGATTCCATCAAATATATCGGTGTTGTTCTCAATAACAATTTTAACGATGACGGAGATATCAGTCACCAGTTGAGATGCCTATATGCAAGCTCAAATACTATTCCACTTAAATTTGCATACTGTACACAAAAAGTGAAGCTCCACCTTCTTGAATCGTATTGTTAAAATTTGTATTATTCTCAACTATGGTGTGACTACTCCATGTCGAGTATATCCAAATTGAGAGTAGTCTATAACAGTGTGTTTCGTAATTTATTAGGCTATGGTAGGCCAGTTCGATGTTTGTAATTGACACATGTGAAACATAGATAGGTAAGGCATATTTCACATTTAGGCAAAATATTGTTACTTGTATTAATATTAACACATGGTTGGCACATACCTACATGTGGCAACAGTGGGATAATTCTTTATATATTTGTCATAACCATTAATTTTCTTATTACATTGACAAATGTTTGTGCTACTGTAATCTAGTCATTTGGTATGCTATTTTCTACTGTAATCTAGTCATTTAGTATGCTATTTTCTACTGTAATCTAGTCATTTGGTATGCTATTTTCTACTGTAATCTAGTCATTTAGTATGCTATTTTCTACTGTAATCTAGTCATTTAGTATGCTATTTTCTACTGTAATCTAGTCATTTAGTATGCTATTTTCTACTGTAATCTAGTCTTTTTATGTTAAGTATGTAGGAATGTATGCACTATGGGTATTTACCTGAAATACAATTTATCGATCTATATTTTGCGCAATGTTATAATCTAATGAACTAAACCCATTTTTTAGAACAACAACAAAAATACATATATTAGTCAGGTCAGTCTGTTTTGAACAAAACATCTATATTCAAAACATGATCAATCAATATTCTTAAGAAAACAGCTACCCAGGATCACAAATAATGGTAGTGTGGGCATTCAGATGTTTGATAATACTAAACTCTGATAGAAAGGTAGAAGAACCTTTACTGTAGTTCTCTACACCCACAAAAAGATAAGTCAGCTATCAAAAATTCCAGGATTGTCAAAAAGTACTTCACAGGGAATGAAATTAGCTCACACCCTATAGCAGTCAGCAGGGATGATACACAAGTAATCATACCTGCCCTGGTGACTGTTATAAGGTGCGAACTAATATTATTCTCTATAAAAACCTCAACTGGTCGTAAATGATATATTCTAGACATGAAGTGACTTAACTTATGACAGAGAATGTTCAAACAGCTTATCAAAACAATGTATACATTCTTGGCTTAGAATGGGTTACTTCTGGATAATAACTGATGCTACATACTTTCATGGATGGAGTCAGCAGCCTAAAGGCTTGGATATACATCACGGAGCCACTTTCACGCTGCCAGTGCTTCTTCGACACCCTTGATGATACGATCTAACTTTTCCTGCGTGTCCACATAACCATTACCATTCTGAAAATTAAGGGACTGACTCATTTGTATACCCAATTTTGACAGAGACATTAAAAGAATTTACAACATTGCACTACATGATACTGATGTTGTACGAACAAGTTATCAGCAAACCTTATATATGTGTTTCAGCTGAAACAATCACAGTAAGTTACAATCCATGATGTTAATTAAAGGCTAAATCAGCTCAAAATACATATAGTCATGTATTCCTTATTATAAAATCATGTCTGTTTACCTTTTTTGAGTGGAGTATCTTGCCACCAACAATTTCCACTTCAAAGGACCCTGTGATTCCTGGTGTAGGAAAGCCTGTCTAAAACCAAACCAAAACACAATGAAGTTATTCAAAAGACATATCATGGCAAAATATTTTCAACTTTTCACATATATCTGCCTAATTATATAGACACCCAAAACGTATGTGACAAATATATAATAATTCTGCCAAACATCAATATAGTAACATTATTTTCACTGAATACACAGCCATTTACATACAGCACATGAACCCTTATGGCCATTATACTTCAGAATATGTCCGAGCAGCTAACACAGTGAAAAGAATCTCTAATTTAAACTGTGTCAATAAACATTTTCCCACACAAACTCACTGTAAGTCCATTCCACATTTGGTCAGTGCAAGGACATAGAAAATGTGTTTTACAAAAATAAACTTCTAGCAGTAAAATACCACGAAGCATTGAAAGGGAAAAGTAGACCATTAATTTTCTCATCTAATTAGCTGAGTGAAATATACTGTATTTACTGTATATATTCAGCCACAATCAAACAATTAATTATATTATTAAACCAAATAATAGAGTAAATTAATTAATTCTAAACAATCCAACAAGTCTGTTTTTTTACCACTAACACAGCAGCCTGTCATGTTTGCATGTGAAAAAGTAGACTGTAGCATAGTTATAGGTGCAAAAAGGTTAATGATACTTTGAGATGATGCTATCAACACTGACTTCACATTAAGCATGTGATTCATTTAGCTTAAACTTAAAGGATTATTTTATTGCAAATGCGATAAATTCCTAAACATAGAAGACATTTCACGTATTATTTTTGATGAAAATAAAGAGATGACAAATATATATTCAGCAAGTAACACCTCAAAAATTTTAAAAAAAATGGGATGGTACAATATAAAACAAGATGCCATATTCTTCTGTGTATACCATGCAGTTTTTTCGACCCTTTCCCTGGTTTGTTTTGGGGGATGCTTGGTATACACCATAACTAAATTTCCAGCTTTTTCAGACCTGTTACCAAGAAAACCATGTACCTTTTCACTTTTCTTATACAATATTATGTAATAAAATGTTTGACTAAAGTTTTATTGATACTGTATATATGCTTAATCTATTTCTGTGTATTCCACAGTTTGTGTTTATTCTGTGTTTTATGTCCTCAATTGAAGTGCCATCTATATAAACATCGGGGTGTCTTACATGGATGATGTCGCATGTGTAAAGTGAGCGACATTAGGTGTGCTATTTGCCTTCAGCACACCTCTGTATCGATGTGGTAGAGGTGCTGCCGATGTCAGGTAAGCACAGACATTCCCATTTCTGTGACATAGCTTTCATCAACAAAGCTAGCCTATCAGCATTCCTCCCTCTTTCCATCCACAATTAATGCCCAAACGTCTCCACAGTGTCGTGATCCATTTACTACTTGATCGGGAACAGATCAATTTATTCCATAGAAATAAATATATTCAAGATCCACCTGCAAATTTTCCCAGTTTCTTGTGCATGTTATACACCAAAACTAGTTTTTTCTAGTCAAAATGGGGTGCATGTTAAGCATGTTAAGCATGAATGTGCAATATTTGGAACAAAATCGTCACATCTCTACCTACTAGTCTTAGTCAATAAAGTAAGATTCATTTTCACCAAACTGT
Organism: Paralvinella palmiformis; assembly: GCA_025642065.1. Taxonomy (NCBI): domain Eukaryota; kingdom Metazoa; phylum Annelida; class Polychaeta; order Terebellida; family Alvinellidae; genus Paralvinella; species Paralvinella palmiformis. The sequence continues at coordinate 90,539 of JAODUP010001041.1, forward strand.
TATTTGGATCTCACAAACATGCCAGTCTATATGTAATATAATACTTGATAGTCACATGTTGTTAACTACCAGTACCTAGAGATGATTAGTGATAATATAAAAATCACCGTTAACATTGCAAACCTTGCTGTGAAACAATTAATTAATAACACTTGTCAGTTGAAGGGAGTCTACAATCAAGCCTGTTTGGTGCGACAAGTTTGTTCAATTATATTAGTTATGACATCAAAGCCTAATCGTGTGTGTGTGTGTGTGTGTGTGTATATACAGTGTGCGTCTCTCTGTCTCAATGTGTGTGTGGCGCTGCCGGTGAAGCAAGCAAGTTTGGTGTGACAAGTTTGTTTATTTATATTAGTTATAGCATTAAAGCCAAATCGTGTGTGTGTGTGTGTCGCTGCTGGTGAGGAAATTAATATTCACAACGCACTTGCTGACACCATGAGTTTGAACGACTGAGTCAACGTTTTCGCGAATGACGACAATGATTCCGATTTTAAGCCAATACTCGACATGGACTTATAGACTTATACGACATGGACTTATAGACTTATACGGTGAGCAAATGCCTGAGGAAAGAATTACAGGATCAAAAATTGGCCTCCACTTATACTATACACGAGTATATATGGTACATAATAACATGAGCTGAACATATTTAGCACTAAGTACTATTAACTAATACATTTCAATAAATATTACTACAATCAAGAATTACACAGGAGACTAAAGCGGACTTTAAATTGCAAATCTCCCCCAATATGGAATAGAAACAGTGAATCATCCAATATTGGACAAGATCTCTCACAATGTGAAATTTTCACATAAATAGAACAGACACAAAAAGTGACTATAGAACAGACATGTACAGAATGTTCTTTCATTCTGCATATGCACCAAGCTAAAATAAATAAAACAAATAATTTACAACATTCTAAAACTAAAAACATAGCATTGTCATATATATATATATATATATATATATATATATATATGCAGGGTTGACAATTTCAATCATGGCAGAAATAGGTATCTGCTGACAGAGCAGAAATAGGTTTCAGCCATCATTTGGACAAAAAATAGTTCAGTACACCATATCTTTCAGTAACAATTGGCAATCAGTAACTTTTTTCCATTTGTTCTTCTGCTTGGTTAGCATATATACCTCCTAGCCTACTTCAAAGGACTGATCTTTGGAGATCTTCTGCTTCAAACGAGAGAGTGTTTTCAACCTTTGGACTTGTGCACAACAAACTCCAAAACCAACTTGGTGTGGTCTAGGCAGTAAAGTTAGTTCTCTGTTACAGGATCCTCAAGAGGACATACAGACTTGGACTATTGAATTCAACATTGTAGTGCATCTAATCACAAATGATTAGTGTTTGATTGATGACACTGGCCTCCTTTATTTCATACTTAATGGCAGTTGAATCGATAAATGAATGTAGCAGTATAAACTCAGTTTTTATGTTATGGCTTATGCTACATACCAGTATGAATATCAACTAAATAAACTTGGTTGTGTTTTTAAAATCAGTTGTTTCTGCCAATTTCTCTTTTCTTGAAACCCGTATAAATTCTCAACTAGCAATCCTTAAGAAGCATCCCACAATCTTACTATAAATTTAGAACTTCAATTGCTGAACCAGTGGCTGCACCATCTTCATTAGCCCCATTTTCAGAATTATCATTTCTGTTGGCATAAACCCAACCTTGTATATATATATATGAAGACTTAAGTAAACTGTAATGTAAACTAATGTCATGATAACTGTGATTATAGTGAGGCTAAAAACCAACCAAAAATAATCTAAATAAATTTTGAAATAACAGCAACAACAAAAAAACAGTAGAGTTTACATGAAAGAAACCAAAATTCATACACATCAAGTGATAAAACATGAACAAACTTACCACCTCTATCTCATCCCCAAACAGGTCCAAAAGTTCCGTCTTAAATCTACGGAACTGCAATGAAAACAAACCTACCATCTTAACCAACAACATACATGGTTATGGCCACAAATAACCTTAAAATATACTTCCAAAATCATCAACCACAACAAATACCAATAGGCTGAAAACTAGCTACAAATACAATATTAAATGCAACAACCTTGAAAATCTGCATTAATAGCATACCAAAATACTGATTATTTTCAGACATGGGGTGAAATTAATCCTGGAATTGCTGATCAATTCTAAAATTGTTTTACAATTTGTCATAATTGGCAATGTATTATAAAGGAATGTATACTGATGGATGAAAATTAATAAAAATCACACCGAAATTGCTTAATTAAGTTAATTTGGAAACAAAACTGTTCATGAAATCATCAAATGGAATTGACCCCATGTGTGAATTAAATTGCTACCATTCATTTACCTGAATACAAAAATAATAGTTACAAAACAATGTAGCAATAAGTCAGCTTAACATTATCTTGTTTGTGCATTTTAAAACAACAAATCTCAACCAAACACAAGGAAACTGAATTTCCATTAGAAAAAAGTACCATGTTTGTCAAAAGTTACAAAACCTGCCACCAATGCATTTTGATTTGATGTGGTTCACTTCCTTTCAAAACTTTTAATTGCATGACCCATATTTTTAATGAAAATCGGTATCCCTGGATATAAAAAACCTAAAAAGACTTGAATTAAAAATGTATGTGACTATCAGTTACCTTTGGACCATACCCTCATGCACCACTGAAATAGAAAAAGGAATTCAATTAATATTGTAAACCATAAGTAACAAGTACTGAGAATAATATTCACAAGTTTCATTAAAATAAGAATTCAGATGAACAATCAACGTAATAAGTTAGATTACTTTACTGAACTGTGTCAAGATAATCATTGGGATCAATAAACAGTAACCTTAAATAAGACTTGCCTTAATATGAGCCGGTCTGTATGTATTACATGAAAAGCTATTTGAGTATATCTAGGTCACTGGGGCATGAAAATTAATATGAATGATATCAGATAAACAAGCCTGAACTGGGACGTCATAAAACATTTGCCGCCAGTTAACATACACAAAGGTAAACATCGATTTGTCGTCATACTTCAGTGCTGCTGGTGCATATACTGATATAGTGCAGCTATTTTTTCTGCACTCCCAAGAATTGTCCAATATAATGCAATGCCAACAACATGAAGTCCTCCAATAAAGCCAATAATCACCGATTCCAATATAGCGACCTAAATACAGGCCTTACAATAATACATTGTACACATATGAATAACAAGCATGACATGGCATGTTTGTAATTTACTTAAATCTCCTCAGTTTAGTCATAAATAGAAATAATGTTCTTATGTGAATTAATTGGTACAAACACAAGACATGGCAGTCACTTAGTAATGATTCAGATTCATTGACTACTGTCTCGCTCTCAGTAACCATCAGATGCCGATGCCGGGCGTGTAATGGTGACTTGGCAAAATTGTGAAAATGAAGCCATTCAGCATCCTACAGCATTTAGAATGAAGTGGTCCTAAGAAAAGTTACAGATCTTTCCGCATATCACCTCGATACCAGATATACAGAATATAGAGGCATTGCCCGATTGTTTATTCCGGTATTGACTGTTACATATACAGTTTATTTACAACACAATGCTGTTATAACCAAAAAAAGGCATGCAGTGATTGGTACAAAACAATCATCGCAACAAATCAGCGATCCAATAAAATGTAGCGAACAGAAATATTTGACCTCACTATTAATTTGATCCAGGCCGTAAAGTCTAAATGATTATCATGTCAGTCTATCAATCTATATCTATGACTATGTATAGGTATGTGACAAAAAAAAATTAAATTAAAGATAGAGTACCAATTTTTAATACTGATTGAAGAACAAGAATTAAACATTCCAATGGTATCTGTTTCATGATGATAGCTCAAATATTAAGGAAGTTGGAGACTTTTTCACTTCTTCAAAAATTTTGAATTTATGGTTACTTACTTAACATGAAAATGAAGGTCTGTGAACTCAAATCCAATTTTCACAAAAATGTACATAACTCTCTTAATATTCAATGAAATAGCTTGTCTAAATAACTAATTGATGTCTACTACACTGTCATATGTTTTGTCCATTTGCCAGTATGCGACCACGTACATGTTTCTAGGTGGATTTCCCAATGGCCATGGCGAACCAGAAAAATCACAGCCGGCCAAATAATTTTTTGCAAGCTACTACAGACGTTTGAATGTACATACGACTATGAAACCTTCAGCAAATTAAACTTTAGGGTTTAGTATATAGATCTACATACTATGTAGATCTATAAACTAGACCCTCTAATACTAGACTCTTAAACTTTCTTTTGTCACTCTACACTACATTGTACTGCAGAGTGACAAAAGAAAGTCTACAGGGAGTACAGCCCAGAGATTTACTGAAATTTGAAAACTCAAACTGGGACGGAAACACTAAAATAGGTGTGTCAGTTATCTAATTTTAAACAACCATCAATTGGGGTTGGGTAAGATCAAATAGTTTTATGACAGGAAGCCGTGACCACGAACACGAAATACTCAAATAGGATTACTGGGCCATGCCCATTCCATCGGACTGATCAGTCAATGGGTTGAATGGGTGTGTGTCAGAATGGCATTGGACGCGGTGCGCCGTGTCTCTCTGACATGTACAGATATTAGATCTGCACACATCGTCGTAGCTTAGACTGTAAAAATGCTGAGTCACACACTCAACAATCACCCATGTCTGAGCCTGGCCTTCATCCGCTGCCTCAGTCATTGAAATGAATCAATAGATCTGTTAGACTGTATTATGAACTAGACTCTAATCAACTGTTGTGTGCACATGATTACACGAAAATAAAGATATATTATATTAAACTTACCAGTAAGTAACATTAATCTTTACTTTCCCCATGACTTAAAACACCAAACAGATCGATTCGTAGTAGAATGGATCTAGTCTAATAAAAGAACGCAGCTCCAACAACCTGCTTAACCCTCACAGTTACAACTAGCTAGTGAACGGTTGTTGTCTGCTAAAACGAGCTAGACACTTCGCTACCTCTGATATTCGCCACTTTAGACAGATCGGCACCTAAGAGACTTCGTTACAACATTACCTAAACACTTCGCCACTTATATTTATGATCGATATATTTACTTTATCTTGGAGGTAATACACAATATTGCACTTCTAAGCAACAATATTTAAAATATTTAATTATTTTGTTATTTAATAAGTATTAGTAAGTATAGTGTTCTAGTAATTAAATGATTCTATGCATATTAAAAATGGATGTATGCACGCTGTTTACATACATAAAATATAAATTGTATTAGCATCACTGTGAAATGTATATAAACGCAATATCCTGATGTAACATACGAAACTGATTCCTTAAAATTTCTATTGGCGCTTTTAAAATTCATTGTGATTTAACAACTAATTAAACCCTTTTCGACATATTGAATAAAGTAAAAGGTTTTCTTGCTTTTATTATTTATATGTAACAGGACATAAAAAATATTATGTATTTAGTATTAAATTAGTCTTATTTGTATAGATAAATCAGTCGTGATTGTTTGGTTCAGACAAAATACATATATCATAATGTAATCAATTATTTTATTTTAGTTTAGTTTATGATCAAACATTTATAGTTGCATCATGATTTCCAATCATGATACATCCATGTTGTAAATTTGTTCAACCAACATTTACTCGTAGATTTTGTACAAAGTACTATTGTTGCAGGCAACAGCACAGACAAACAGTTATTGTATGTTGTGCATACGGCACTTAAGTTACTCTTGATAACGCTATGTTTGGGAAGAAATTTTAAATCAGTTTGAGCCAATTAAGACTCCATTGAGGAAACAACTTTAGTCTGATTTAGTGCAACATTCACAGGATTAACATTTTATACTAGGATTATTGAGTACACTTATTAGCACCCATTAATAAGCAATCCGCTAGCCGGGATATGAATATGAATTTAAAAGTAAAATTTCGTTTAAGAATTCACGAGGAAATTATATTTTAAACTATAGTTTGCGTATCCATGTCATAGCATACATTTGCGTATAAAATAGATAACTAATCGTCGTATTCTGTATAATCAACAAATATCCAAATATCTAAAAAGAATAAAAAAGAATAGAATAAAAATTAAAAGAAAAAAAGAATAAAATTATCATTATTTTCATTTCAATATATAACACTGTTGGCCGTATGTCCTTCGGAAATTATATAATATTTTGACTTATAACAGAAAAGTAGAAATATCTAAATGTTTAAAGTAACCTTTTGAGTTTTAAGAGCCACAATGGAACTAATTAAGTCTTTTTACATTTTGTATTATTATCAATATTAATGTAATGTGCTATTATATATAAGTACCATGTTATTTAGTAGTTACTTCATTGTATTATAATATATATATATATATATATATAACTAAATGTCTAATGAAATAAAGTACACGATATTTACTTGTGACAATTTTCTTAACAACAATTTATTTAGACTATATATATATATATATATATATATATATATATATATATATATATATATATATATATATATATGATTTGACATTCAGAACTTAATAACCTCAATTGTTCCTAGTCACGACAGCTAGCTAGTCAACTTCCTGAAGTAATTGTTTATAGTTTGGTGGATAATGCTATCCCGATATTAGAATAGTCCCCCTCCCAAGTCTAACTACAGTAACGGCACTGAAAATAAGGACACTTTGTTAAGGAATTATTCTATTTATTCTACCGCCTACATCACTACCACCCGATCTACGATACTACTACTTCTACTACTACTACTACTACTTATACTATTATCCCAGATATCACTACGACGTAGGTCGGCAATGTTGTAGACTCTTTGCCAGCATTCGATCAATGTCGGACCGACGTTGGCTTATACAAGGTGCGCCTCACGTAGACGAAATATGTTAGAACGAAACGCTACAACACACGAACTTCACCTTTTGTCGGCTGAAAAGAATTCAGAAAGTTCAGCACTGCTCATTCATCTTTTCGAATATCAAGATTATTTCGATATATTAACAGTGTAATATGCATCATGAAAATTCACTGTTTCTGAAATATACGTACAGAACATGCATTAAGCTAAATTTATTTACATTTATTGTCATTTCAATTGAAGTCCAAATATATATAGTTGGTATACAACGTATGACTTATGTTGGTCAAGCAATGGTTGGCCCTCCAACTCAGCCTCACTTTGATAGTTTGATCAAACAAATTATACAAACATAAAGAGATCCTTTCTATAACCAGGTATAGTTTGAATTATGCCGATAGGTAATATGTGAAGAAAGTTATACACATTTTAATTACTAATAATTAAAGGTATTTGTTTATAATGGCATGAAGTTGTTTTATGTGAAAAAAATTTAACTGTTTGGATCTGGAGAGATCTTAATTGCTCTGTTGGTCAATGTTTTCTTGAACAAATTTAAATTAGGATTAAATTAATAGAAGTATGTATGGAAGTTTGCAACTATATAGTTTGTAAATACCATTTTTATTCCCGTGAATTAAAAAATCTACAATTGACATTATTTAAATAGCACATAGCGAAATATCTTGTTTTGAAGAAGAATAAGAGCACTAATGAATTTACTCTATCTTTCAAGTGTAAATAAACTAATTATTTTGTCTTCGTTTAATTTTTTTGTGCACAGGCCATGGTATGTATGAATTCATTACATTTTGTATGTTCGTTTTAATAGATTACATTTTGTCATTATGTTTTTTATTTATATTTTTTCAGGGCTGAACGAGGTGGCACAGATGCTGCAAAATTCTAACTGATTAACTATACAATATTTATGGCTGTGACTTGCTTTGTACATTAAATTGGCTGAATGAACTCTATAAATATCTAAATTGTCTCGGACTATGAGTTTGCCCAACCCCTGTACTGGGTGCACCACTGAGCTCGATTCTTTTAGAGGATATTGGCGCTATTGAAGTTTTGTAATTATTATTATTGTTATTATTATTATTACTTAAGTTTTAAGAGGGTTACTGTATGTTCATTGTATTTTGCATTTTATATTACACTTATTGTCTTTTTTGTATCACGCACGTTTAAGGAAACTTTTTGTATAATTAAATTAATAAAAATGGATAAAGCTTTTGAATGCATACTTTGTTATCATTACTGTTAAGGACCATCATTGGACCAACGTTGTTTACAACGAAGAACCAACGATGAGCCAACGTTGGACCAATGATAATTTGTCAGATTTGAACCAGCATTGGTCCGGTGGTCAAAACTAAACTGGCCCAACATAGTATGTCATCCATGGACCAGTGTAGCATACAAAATTGGACCATGGTTGGTCCAACATTGTTGTGCTATCTGGGTATACTACTGATAGAGCTATAGCTTATTTAGTTGATAAAAGTTTACAATGTATTGTTATTGTAATTGGTGCTAATAAAATTGTGTTTATTGTAACAACAATGAGACGGTTTATTCATAACAAAACAATTTAAGAATTAATCATAATAAAATCATCATTAGAATTTATTTAGACAACTAATTATAAAGTATCTTGTAGTTTCCGTGATGCATAGCTCTTATTCTAGACCATTAAAACAGATTAATTGTGGCATTTAATAAAAAGGTTAAAACGCTTGCAGTATTTTATTTCAAACGTGATAATGGCTGTTGGGAAATACAGACTTCACAAAGAAAGTAGATTAAAGTAATTGTATATAGTTTTATTGCGTTAATATAATTGATAATATAACACCTCATATTTCCTATAGGTTCATTACATAAATTATTATTTATGGCACATAAAGGATATATCCCTAATGTAGATAATGATCCGCAGATCTACTCTCCTAAATAGGGTATCATTTGATGCTTTAAGCCGGTATCCTGGTACAGACCGTCTGAAAGCTCAGACACGAGGGCATGCTAATTAGATTATTTGTGTACGACTAATGTTTCTCCCTCTCTCTCTCTCTCTCTCTCTCTCTCTCTATCTCTCTCTTTCTCTCTCTCTCTCTCTCAAACACTCTCTATCTATCTAACTATATATCTATATCTTTCTCTCTCACCCCCCTCCCATATATATATATATATATATATATATATATATATATATATATATATATTATTTATTTATTCTTTTCTCCATTTACTCCATTTCCAGGTTTATTCTGTATATTCACCGTTTTCATTCGTTGTCTTTAATATCTTCTATGCTTAATCGTGCCTCCCCCTCCCCTTCCATCCCGTTTTCTGATATGTATTACAACTCATCATATTTAATACAGTTATATTTCATACACGTTCTTAGACTCTTTCACACTGACCTTCCTCGGCTTCATAAAACATAAAAACCAGGGGGAAAACTTATTATTATAATCATATACGCGACCAGACTGAAATCAGAACGATAAGCAAATGCATGATTAACTTTGGCCTAAGTGTTGTAACCATCTAGACTGAGCCGCCTTATGTAAGCTAAAGAACAATATGTTCTGTTTATTTTAATAATATCTCCATTATATATCTAACGTGCAGTAAAGTGTCTGTCTAAATAACTTACTTCATTTGTCAGCTGAACCGGCTGAGGATTTACAATTATCAGTCAAACTTCGTCAGTGCGGACGCCATCAAGATGCGTTTAATATTACTGGTGAGTAATATTTAATAATAACGAGTATGATATGGCTAATAGCTACATCTGGATCGATAATAAATTTGGGTTTAATTAAGTTGATAAATTAAACAATTACTCCATCGAGTGTAACCAGCGTCCAGATCAAGAAGAGATTCTTTCATTAATTGAAATTCATACAAATTAGCGTCATTTATTATTCCATACTAAACAATTAGAGCTTTATCATTATGTGGCTGAACCAAGAGTCTAAGTCTTTAATATATTCTCGTCTGATTTATGATAAACATTTACATATTAATTTGGCAATAATCGTCTTAATTGGAAGATCAAATAAACAACATCTGGTGATAAACTTCAACTTTCTATTCCCTGCAAAGTGTTGACGTCATAAGCCAGCTTTAATTTCGAGATGATCGTACTAATATGCGTATGAAATTATTTTACTGTTTGTCAAATTACTGTTATTCGCGGTAAACTGTGCATAGACTTGATATAATACACCACTATTTACCAGTTGACGGCCATCGAAAAGAACAGACAAAAATGTGCGAAATGTTTGTGTTGTGATTTTTATTTTAGGGAAAGTAAATTAATCCCTCAAAGAACAATATAAGGAAAATAGTCTGATATATAACATAGATCTACCGGTAATAAGGGAAGAGTAGTACATCAGTTAGTTGAGTTGATAAATATTGAGATTTTATGTTCATATATTTGTACATTTAGACTTTTTTCTCCATGTTGAAATAACTGTTAGTAGGATAGGAAAATCACTTCGTGACCGATACATTATGTGGTTCATTCAACTATGGGAGCTAAGGATGTGCAAAAACGCTATTGTTCAGATTTCATGGCCCTTCGTACTTTATCGATGCTCGGTTTCAGATTGGCATATAAACTAGTGTACATCGATATAACAAGTTAATTACACTAGATACCACAAACGTTAATAAGCTGATGTTAAAATAAAGCTTATAAGAAATTTAAGGAAATCAATATTTTTCAAAATTCTATAAAGTATATATACGCAAATCGGTAAAATGAGAAGTTAACACTACTTATCAATAAAGGGACAGTTCACCTTCATTTCAAATTTCAGGACAAATACAAACATGCTCACACTAAATATAAATGATGGCAAAATATGAACACTCACTATCAACCACATTTTCAATAATCAAGTTCAAAATGCCGATTAATGGACTATTAATGGTATGTGGGCGCCGCCATTTTGAAGCCAGACACAGACCGGATGCTCTTGAAATCTGACGTCACTTACTGCAAGCCATTTGTATTACGCGAATATAACAATGTAAACAGGGGTCAGTCAAATGTATATTTTCGGAACAAAAGCTTGATTACGACTCTTACAGTATAGTTTGTGCAAACAGCTTTATGTGTTACTGAAATAGCTAAAGAAAACTATAAAGTGAAATTCTTTAAGACGATTGTTTTATACTCTTGTAACAAGAAGCATTTAAATAATATTATTTGAGGATGAACTATTGCTTTAATGACTGCAAATAATTTGCAAGTGACATCACATTTGGCAGTACTTTTGTTTTTCAACAGGCATAATTTGATAGAAAAGATGGTGGTTGCTAAGGTGGTTTATTTGTCTATATAAGAAAGCGGTAACTTATATCATTTTACAAGAAGCTAAAAGGTTTGTGATAAAAAGATAATTAATATAAATAATAAATACGGGTAAACTATATCAAAGATGATTTTAGTAGTTATATGTCTTTATATAGGAAAAGTTGTTACTGAATTGCTATCTCGGCGTACCTTAAGTGGCAGGGTTAGAAAATATTTATATCAGAATGTCCATGTTTCGAGTCTTATTAATATTACCAAATAAAATGTGAAGGAGTGGTTTGAAGCATTGTTATGGTTATAGTTAACGTGTTGCAAATGTAAAACTAATAACACAAATTTAAGTAATGTTGTTCCTTTTTTCATACACATAGGTTGTCATCGTGGTTTATGGTAAGTTAATATTTGTATCTGATTATTATAAAATTAACATTAATACTTTCATGGTACGCTACCCATTTTACACACACACGCGCGCGCGCGCGCGCACACACACGCACACACACACACCTATATATATATATTACTATTATATTATATTATATTATATTATATATAATCAACAAATCAACAAATGTATAATTTAGAAATTTTATAAATTGATAATCATCTCTGTCAGATAATGCCTATTATGTTAATTACAGTAAGGAACACGACATCGTTACATAATCGTGCTGTTCCACGTTTACGATTCAGCAGAAATCGTGGTAAGTGACTTATACTGTCATCGTATATAATTATAGTTTAGCCGTTTATCATCATGTTCGATTGTATAGGTATGATTGTATATATATACATTATACCCATATATATATATTTCTAAATTGCGTCATATGGTTTACCGCTGAAACAACATACTCAAAAACTATTAAAACAATAATATTTAATATAGATATATAAGTCCCGATAAGATGTCAGAACTGTCTGGATTTCTCACGCGACATGTCGAGATCCGCATTAATGAGAATTGCTGCTAATAATTGTCACACAGACATTACTGGATAAATGTCCAGTCTTATTAAATGAAATAATGGTGAAATAAAACGATTTTTAGCTGACTTATTGTGATGACAATTACCATTGTTTTAAATATTTTTAAAACTCGACTCGTAATTAAAGAGTGTTGTCACGATCTTGAATATTTGTTCTATGACAAAAATATACAATATTGGCACTCTACGTAAATTACGACATATTTGAAAATAACTCGAACGTTTGGTGCGTAGTATGTACATACCAAAACACCTAATTACAGACAAAAGATTATTTTAAACTTAAGATCAGCAACAATTCTTCCAGAAATAAAACAGCCATAATTAATATAAATAATGGCCACCTTTTCGTTTGTAGTTTATCCTCTAAGATCGCAGCTATTTCTCTTTTGTTTAATAACAGTTACTATCTTTCATAACTAATAGTTAAGAACTAATAAGTAATCTAAATGACAAATTTGTATATCTTGGTTCGTACTTGATATTTTTTTTTTGTTATCATATTCTAATTAATCTGGCGAAACTCATTAACGTAATAGCTATAATTTCATATAGAGTATATACATGTATAATAGACGCTCGATGTTCAAGAAATTATGTTCGTATCTTTCAAGCTGTAATTCGGTGATACTTAAACAGGTTTACTCTACACCGAGTAAATAACACTCAATAGAACAATCCCAATATCTCTCAACTGTATTTAGTTAAGGCAGCTATTACTCGGATAAATAGATTAGGCCTGGAGCTCTGTTCTTAGTTTCAACCACTCATCCATCCATACACAAGAACACACACATACGCACATATATTTCACTCACTGACACACTTCACGTACACATAGGCGCGCGCGCCCGCACACACGTACACACGCACACTTAACGCACACGCACATACACATACACATATCCATTTATTTCCCTGTCTTCATTTACTTTATTTCGACACACACGCACGTACAAACACATTTACACAAGAACAGTGCGTGGGTTCAGTACTTTAATCCCCCCCCCCCCCTACACACACCAACAATGCAGCCTATAACCAAGAATAACGATAATTTATAATATTATATAAAAAGAACTCGTTAAACTGCGCAAACGACTATGTTTATCAAATATGTAGAGAATATTTAGATAAGACCAGCACGACAGGAACTAAATGATTGTTATGATACGATATGACAAATTATAATGATTAACTAGTTATATACAAACAATAAGTTATGACACTCGTAACACAATACATCCTGGTACTAGGTCTAATGTTGTGTAGACGACATGATTTCATTTTCATTATTTATGTTATTTCATAATTATTCACAATTAATACATATAACATCTTGCGGCGGCCAGCTAAACTACAGTTGTGGGTTGTGATTAATATGCTGGGAAAGTTCATTCGGCGAAATTGTATACTCCGTCAAAACGACTAACTTAATTTAGTAAATCTTTACTAGTTTATATCGTTTATTTTCTGTCTGTGTTCTTTCTTCTATCAGCCATTCATTGTGATTCTACTCATAGAACTTCCATATTTTCACACATTTCAAAATTAAATCAGCAAACTTCACGAAACTAGAGCTTTAGAAACTTTCTATTACACGTATGTAGGAAATTAATTATAAACAGTCATAGTACCAATATTATCCATTTTTAGGATATGGCGTAATTTGACACTTGGAACTGTTAGGATACGAATTAAATTATCCAAATTACAAGCAGGCGTCTCATTAAACTATTTTGTTAATAAGGCTCTAGAACAATTGACGTGCTGATTAATCTAAATCTTTTCTATTTCCTGTGATTTTATTGATAAAAGACTAAAAGGCACCATGTTTTCGTCTGCTGCTTGATCTGAAACTCGCGCCATGACGCCATTTAGATGTCACGTATTTATAACTGTAGTCACACGAAGCCTGTGGAGATCTGAAGTCATTTATACACAATGACGATGGCATTTGGTCTATCGAGTGTCATTGTCGTAGATATGAAAATAATGGTATACATATTAAATACATTTTAAAGATCTAGCTAGGCAGAGAATGTAGATAAATAGAGTGAGAATAAAAGTCAGGAAAGTATACGATTACAATGGAGAGTTGTCTGAACTCGGATATTTTCATAAACAAACATATATATGTCAAAACTTACAGTACCATGACCTTTGAAGTTTACATAAAGCACGATATTACATCATGTAATATTATTATAAACCAGATTAGTCTCCCATATGTCGAATCGAGTTAATAAAGCGTGCAATGTTCGTCTAGTAAGTGTATTCTGTCTTCCAAATAACGTCGTTCAATGACGCACAATACAGATCAGCCAATCAGGAGCGAGCTTAGCCCAGTTGGGAAATTCCTAAATGACCTATTTTTGTATTGTCAATAAAACGGCATTACCGTGCACTACTTACCCAAATTTTAGTGCATACTCGTGATAATTACAACAACAACCAACACCCCATAGCTCTAAAGGTCAATGTTACTCAGTTTTAGTGACTTTAGAATCAGCATGATTTAGTCAATGAGTCATTTTTAAAGAAATGTTCTACTCCACTTTATAAAAATAATGACAAATCTCATCTACTGATTTTAAAGTTGAACTTCTATAAATAAATAATAAAAAAATAACAAAAACCTACTGGGAACGTTCCTGGACCATTGAAATTTTGCTTTTCAGGATTTAATAACAAAAATTAGACGGAATGGTTTCCGACTTCTTCTACCGAACGACCGAGAAATCATGTCATCATTAAAGAATTATATTTACAAAATATGTCGTTTTTAATGTGTTTGAACTTTGAACTTTCCATTTGTAAGCCGATATCGAAATAAGAATAATAATGTTATCCTTCAACTTCATTTTAGTGAGTAATTCATATATTTTTACATAAAGGAAAATTGAGGAAGAATTTCTATAATAATAACAGCTATAACCTTATTCAACAGCTGTCTTACTATTAGTGCAAAGTGTTCCAAAATCCTCCCAGATCCGGCAGTATATCAGGTATATATATCTACGTATGGATTGAACCATGAACGCAACCCACCAACTCATTAACATATGTAAATCTTAATAAATATTTGTCGATATTATACCAACAGCTTCTGGTGGCAGTCTTGATTTACTGGGTGTAGGTCATCAGCAAGACGATGGTAAGCCCATTGTGTGTGTGCGTGTGTGCGTGCATGCATGTAGGCGTGCATGTATGCATGCGTGTGTGTTCGCAGCCCAGAATTGTTATGAATATTAATTATTTACTCACTCACACACACACACACATATATATATATATATATATATATATATATATATATATATAATCCCAGATTAAATTGCTTCACACTTAGTATTATATTGTTAGATCAGGCCATCAATATTATCAGAATTTTTAATGTTATATTTATCTATCAAGATTGTGCCGAGAAGCCCGCTGATCTGGTCTTTGTTCTGGATGGATCTAGTAGTATTTGGAATCCGGACTTCAAGAAACAGTTAGCCTTCGTGTCTGATATCGTTGATAGCTTTACCATAGGCGACGACAACATGCACATTGGAGTGTTAACGTTCGCCACCGGCGTCAATGTAGAGTTAACATTAGACCAGTATGTCCATGGAAAGGTAGTGTTTAGAATGGTTTACTTTAATGTATTGTGTTTAATAGGCGACGTGAGAGTTAGAACACTAGTAGTCATAGATTACGTACACTTATTGAAGTCGAGATACTAATATTCTAATGAAGTATGACGACGATTGATGAAATTGATGAAATGGGCCGAGCGACTTCCAAAGGTAATGAGACGAAGTGAAAGACGAAACAACCTTCAGATATGCCCACGCCGGGATTCGAACACGGGTGGTAGTGATCTGTGGTCCAGCACGCTAACGCTAGACCACGGAGGCGCCCTAATGAAGTAGAATGTGGGATCATCACGTTTAGAATACACCAACGTTTATGATCTTGCATGTATTTCGTGGTTGGTCGACTATTCTATGAATGACTGCTTAGTTGAAATACATCATCATCATCATTATCATCATAATCCTTATCATTCCCATTACCATCATTATCATCATTATCATCATTATCATCATCATAATCATCACTACCATCATCATCAACATCATTCTCATCACCATTATCAGGACAATCGTTTAATCCCTCGGCAATAATTATCATTCTATTCTTTGGCCAGGAGGTGATGAAGACGACCATCATGAATATTCAACAGCCGCGCGGTGAAACCCACACGGAAGAGGCGCTGCGTGTCTTGAGGACGACGATGTTCAGTCCGTTCTATAGCAGACCCGGCATACCACATATAGGTATCGTGATAACGGATGGGGCATCGGCTGATACCGAAATGACGGCAGCGGAAGCCATAAGAGTCAAAGAACAAGGCATCACCATGTTCGCAATCGGTTAGTCGTTTGTCATCATCCTAAACTGACACAGTACTAGAGAGTCGCTGTTAATTATATAACTCTTGGTGGAGATGTAAATGTCACGATCGAATAATAGTCTTAACGGGGATGAAGATAACCGGGATCCTGATATTAAATAGGAAACTGGATATTTATAACTGTCGTCAATATGGATATACTTCACGGCTTCTCTTCATCTTAATACGGTATCACACCTTTATGTGTGTCTACAATTGTATGTTTTTTTCTATATTTATAAACACATGTGTTACAGGATTCATAGGTCCTTTTTGTGTCTATAAATTGTAGAGTTTTTGTATCTTATAAACACACGTGTTACAGGATTCTTAAGTCCTTTGTGTGTCTACAAATATTATGGTTTTTGTATCTTTATAAACACATGTGTTATAGGATTCTTAGGTCATATGTGTCTACAAATTGTATAGTTTTGTATCTTAATAAGCACATGTGTTATATGATTCTTAGGTCCTATATGTGTCTACACATTGTAGAGTTATTGTATCTTTATAAACATATATTGTGACGTATGTGTACACTTAGATATAGAAATTATTAATTTAGCTGTGTCACGGTGATAGAATTATCGACCGTCGTTTAGCTGTAATAATAATGGGAGATCAAGCTGTGTGTTTATACTTGTTTCCTTTAAACAGGAGTTGGCAGGAATCTCGTAGAGGAAGGAGTCCAAGAAGAGTTAAATAACATCGCGTCCGGTCCGGATTATGTATATACGGTAGAAAGTTATGGATTGTTGGACAGACTGAAACAAGATCTCGCCGACAAAGCTTGTCAAGGTTAGCGTTTAATCGCTTAATTAGATCGTGTGCTTGTATTTTAGCAGTAATAGTACACATAATTCAAAATCGGATGATTAATCAGGGCACTGAAATTAGAGGGGGATTTTTCATACTGAGGCATCTGTAATGTCTCACCTGTTCCTAGGTCGCTATACAAAAGGACTCAAAAAAGCGAATCATCTACAGGTTGGGAGTAAAACACCCAAGTCAGATCCCGGCAGTTGTGACAATATTTATGTTAGTTGCCTAAGTAACCCTATTTATAGCTAGTTGCTGTATCCTTCTATTATTATCATTTGACTTGTTAGTGTTTGTACTGGAATAATAAAACTAATTCTCTTAACGAGTTAATTACTAAAACAATACAAAGGCAGTACGGACGTTGCTTATCAACTTGCTGCTTGGTCATTGGTCATTGACTGCACGTTGATTGATCGCAGTTGAGGGATCATACTCGTATTGCGGACGATAAATCTTGACCGTAATACGGAATAGAGGCTTGGCCTCTAATGTATAGGGAGATGAATTTAACCAAATAACGTGACCGCAATACAGGTGCTGATGGTCATCGAAATGTACCGTATGGATGGATTTTACTTAATGTATAATGAGCTTAAAAATGATGATATGTACAAAGTATTTTAAAGTTAAATCGAACAACTGGCCTTGACTTTCAGTTACAACAACGGTTCCGAGCACAACAACGACAACAACAGCTACAACATCTACAACAACCAGAACTACCACTGTAAGAACAACACTACCACCTCAGATGATAGAAGGTGAGCTGATAACAGATTTCTTAATAATGTAATATTGTAATAATGCACGTGGTAATACTATACGTTTGTTCTGTCTCATTTGCAGACAACCATGCATACATGCATGCGCGCGCGCGCACACACACACACACGCACACATACATACATACATATATTAAACACATTCACTCACACATACATACGCGCGTCTAAATGGAAAGAAGGGAACAGGAAAAAAGGAAATGGGAAAATAAAGAACGGAAAATGTATCTTAATACTCTATCATGAGGCCAAATAATTATTTAAAAAAACACAGAAAAATAGCTAATTAATATTACGATTTTATTACATATTCATCGCATGACATATTTTGACAATTCATTTACATATGCATTATACATATCATATACATATCGAATACATTATTTTATACCACGTGGAGACTTCATACCACATTATCGCGATTGTTCAATAATCGAATGTGTTTAAAAGCTTTTGCTGATACTGATGTTATGTCAAACACCATTGAGAAAATCTAGAATAGATTTGGAGCCATCGGCACAGTCCTGGCACCGAGCATTCAGTCTCTTTTAGAGACGTACCCACTTGGCCATTGTTGATGCGCTTTCTGGGAGGGTTGGATCAATTGGCTTCTTGAAAATATGAATTACAGTTGTATGATCAACAGTGATATAGATTGTAATTATATTAAAATTATATACTAAAATTTGAATTTAACACCTGGATCATATACTATGATCTGAAATTTTATTATTTACAATTATTGTTTGAGATAATAATAAGAAATATATTATTTGGGATATTTAACATGCATTATTATTGTAAAATTAGTACATATGTGGTGTTTCTTTCGTTCCGTTACTTTTTTTCCTTTTTCCTGTTTCCTTCTTTCCTAGAATCGTGGGCTCATATATATATATATATATATATATATACATATATATGCGTGGTACATTTAATGAGGTACATTTTATATTCAAATTGTAATCTTCCAATTACTATTATTATTATTATTATTATTAACCTTAAATATTTGTTTTTCAAATAAGATGGCTTTATATTGTATGAGGTCATTTTAGTTGGCATTCTACTGCTGTAAGACATATTGATCCTGATATGAGGATATAATGTCTATCACAATATAATTATTTATTTTCAGGTTGTGAAGGACAACAGCCACTCGATGTGCTATTCTCTGTTCCTGACGAAGCTGGCATCCAGGATACGGAATTAGCACTGGATTTTATACAAAAAGTTGTCGATGGCTTCCAGATTGGTCCGAATAAGGTTTATTATTTCATATTAGAATAATTTCAAATACTTTTAGAAACTTGTGTTGGTGCGAGTGTGTGTGTGCGTGTGTGTGCGTGCGTGCGTGTGTTAGACGTGTGGAATAAGGAACCGGCACAGAGAATCTTGAAGTGTGAATATAGAATGAATCCAGAGTGGCGACCTTTCATGCCGAGACATGTGTAATGTCTCACCAGTCCCGGTGTGTGTGTGGGGGGGGGGGGGAGTGTGTGCGCGCGATAGTGGGTTAATGCATATTTAAAATTGTGGCTGATTATATAAAATCTTGTCTCGTTAATCTGTACACAATATATTTTCAATAAATACTGTCAGCAGATGCCAAATGAAAACTAAATTAATATTAGTATTCTCACCTGAATATTACATTTTCATCACTTTATTACTGGATAAGGGTATTTGGCTACATGTGTCATTGCGCACTTCTTCTTTTCCTTTCCATCTCCACCAAAAGAATAACTTAAGAAACGGGTGTTTAAAAATTATCGTAGCATTTTCAAAGGATAGATCATTATACATAACCTTGTGTAACGTATAAGACTATATATCACATTCACATATCAAATTTATCACCAAACAAATATAATTGTCTGTCGATGAATTTTTATTGTTTAATAATATTCTATATTTTTTATATATATATATATATATATATATATATATATATAAAATTTTTGTTCATGTATACCCCAAAACTAAATTGTATCTAGATTATGTAGATATTGCTTTAAAAACCATATTATACTAACATAATAATAATAACATAGCGTCATATATCCTAATTATGTATATATGATAATGACAAAACAACCATTTATAAAGAAATCACGGAAAATCTATTCACTTCTATGTAAGATATGTATGTATATGACAGGTACAAGCCGGACTAACTCCACGTCTGTGTATAGATCTCGATGGCATCAGATTAGAAGAACACGATGATAAAGGCGCTCTACAGACAGATTTAGCCAGACGTGGGCTGACCTCTACTGACCTGACCCAACAAATTGAGTACATGTTGAGAAAAGGATTTACGAGGGAGGATGGAGCTAGACAACAAAGTAGAAAGTTAGTCTCGTTAAACAATGTATTATTATTATTATTATTATTATTATTATTATTTGCATTATTTGATACTTACTTTCAAGTTGATAAATTCCAGTCCTAAACAATTCTATTGTTTGGACATATTTGTTTGTGGCTCACAGATCTAGCGTGATGTACATATAGCTCGTCCTTATGCCCTGTGATACATTACTCCTCCGACTTCGGGGAAAATATATAACTAGTCTATTATGTGACCGTCATGTGATGCTATCGTATACTGGAGAAGAGTCGTACGCAGCTAAGGTAGTCTATTTTCGACTAGAAAACAAAAGGAAGACACTTTAATGAGATCCACTAATATAATCGGTTTATTTACCCCGCATAAGATATATGGTCACTACATATAATCTATTGTTCGTTGAACCCGTCCTCAAATATGTGTCGAAATATAACAGCATATATCTGCATTAAATCTTCCATCTGATGCTTCTTTAACCACATTACTAGTTTTATAAGGTCTACTTATAACTCGTCAGACAGATCTATTCTGTGACAACAATTTTTTACACCTTTTTTGTAATCAATACAAATATATTCTGGAAACAGATCGGGTAATGCCAAGTAGTTTATTGATAAATGATACAACTAATAATATGTCTCATTTGTATTTTTACACACGACAATAACACAATTGCTTGCGACTATAATACTATGTGTATTCTTTATTAAAAATGATGTAGGCCCGACTATAAACCGGCTTACGATATTTTGTATAGACTAGCGCCGACTGCCAGATGGAACACTTTGTATGTGTCTTGTACCGGATCATTTGAGTCTAGTTTGTATGTCTATAATGTGTAAAACATTACCATTATCCAGGTGCTGCATGAACTTTCTGGAACAAAACTGTAATAACCAACACAAAACTATTAAGTCTCATCGTGTCGTCTGTTAATTACTGATTTATGGCACGCTAGTTGCTTACTAAAGTTTAACTTCCTTTCATACAAATTGTTGTTGTGTTGCCTATCTTCGAGCTGTTCGGTAAACATCATTCGTCTAATTACTTGTGGAAAATGATCCATAAAGTACGTGATGGGATATTTAATCCACTCACATGAGGTCGTTCCTCGGTTTTATGTTCCAAATAGGACCAGCTCAGCATTTAACCAAAGGACTCATTTACTCAGGGACACAGCAGCCTGAGTCCACCAGGAGCCTTTGATTTGTTCAAATAGTATTTATTTTTTATTTTCCCAAAGAAATGCGGGCTCTCCTCGGGATTTTCCAGTGTTTACGTTAGGTGCACTCATTGTCTTTTAAATCTGAAAGATAGAGCTCGTGTTTATGTTTGGTGTTATTTTGTTCTGTTTTCGTCTAGAATGATCTAATATCTAACAATATCGCACAATATTTGTATACCAAATAGTAAATTGTTTCTAAGTAGAATAATACATATATTCTAGTAGTAATGAGGTATAGCTCTCCCCCTCCCCCATCTTTTGCCAAATCGCCATGGGAACAGGTGCTCTTTTTATCAAGCCGGAGAAAATCACTAATTCTAGTTCAAAAACAAATTAGTACATCGCAAATTGAACGCTTTAAGTTATTTAAAATATGAAATCCTTTGCTGAATCCGTATTCACCCCTCGAACAAAAGACCTTCCCCACTTTTTAGGAATCCGATCAGGAACAAAAGACCCAACTATATGGGAAAAACCAAGGATAGGAAATCATTAGCTGAAGGCAGCTAAAACATTTAATGGGAGTACCGTCTCGGAGATATACTGAAATTTACGTCTATTATATGTTTAAAATGGCGTCACATAAAATAGTTTAAATTAAATAGATATCTATATTTAATAGATAGACTCGAAAAGAATCACATGAATAATATATGAAATATTAATATGTATAGGATGTGTCTGATCTGATCTTAAATAGCTGACACATCGGCCGAAGATTACTCTAATAAGACAACTTAAATAATAATTAAATATATCCGAATTAATCCTGGTTTGATAATAACATCATCCATACTCTTCCAGAACAGCCATTATGATTGTTGACAATGTCTGTATGGATCCCGCCGAGGCGCAACTATTGGCAGAGGAGGCCAAAGCCGAAGGTATTATTATCTTAGTGATAGGAGTTGGTCCTTATATAAACCACGATCAGCTGACAGCCATCGCCAACTCTCCTGATCACGTCTATTTTGTAAACAGTTACAAATATTTGATGAGATTACCGGATCTGATCCAGGATCGTCTGTGTAGAGGTAAGTAGGTCAGATATAACTCATCAACTAGTTGGTGTGTGAGAGTAATGTTTTAAGACATGTATCTGTAGAAATATCGTCTCATGTTGACTTTCACGATATGTAGGAATATACAGTTTAGAGAGATTTGAACCCATGTGATGGTTCAATCAACAAAATGATAGTTTTGTTTTAATTCAGGATCCAAAATATTTTCTAGAAAATCGAAGCTTAAGATGACTAATAATAAATGAAGTATTCATAAACTGTGTTTACTATATTAAAAACATTCGTCTAATATACTAAACTATTGAAATAACTTTATAAAGCGGTGTACAGATAATGTACATTTATTACAAATTGTTATATAATATTGTGTTATATAGTCGTATAATGTTCCTAGAAAGTGTGCGTGCTTGGGTTCGTGTGTGTGTGTTTAGGGTACATAGTAAGAGGCAACAGGCACAGAGCATCAACATATCTAAACATCCTTCGAAACCTACCTCCAAAATATAAATACAACTATACATACATTAATCTAAAAATAAAATGTTCCATACCTCCACATATTGATAAATGTATGCGTATGTGTCTGGTCTACTTATCAGCCTGTGGGAACCAGCTAATTCGCTTTTCGTACGCGACAAATATGTCACGCCCACAGGAAAGCGGCTACATGCAGGCTACGTACAAAAAGCGGAAGCACGTAAAAACATACCATTTGATACCACAGCTCGCAACAAACACGTGCGTGTGGTTCAATGGTGACTTGCTACATACATATCATAAACTATTTTGACACCACAGTTTACATTAAACAGTAATTTTCTGTGGTCCAAAAGAAACCTGTATATAAAACATTTCGACACCTCAGATGCTGACCTCAGCTTTATTCTGGGTTCGAATAACTGAATAAATCCTACCTATATGAACCATGTATCAATACACGTCCGACTGGTCTGGCGTCGAAGTTCTTCTCTAATCTAAGTGAAAATTCAAGCCCTATATATAGCCTCAGCGTGTTCACAAACATTACAGTTTGTTCATAACATAGATAATGTACACTAACTCAGTATGGACTCACTGAAGCGATTTAACTAAAATATAAACAAAGTAGCAATACCGCACAATGGATTATTACTGGACTAGAACGAAATATCGTCTCAAACCTGAGTAAATACTATGATTTACTCGAACCTAACAGCTAACCCTCATACGTTTCCGTTCATCACTAAGGGAACGTTCATTCACGCTTAATTTAGCGTCCCTAAGTATATGCAGTTAGGTGTGGTGGGATCTAAATTAAAGCGCCTATCCACTTGATCTATTTGACCCATGGTCGAGAACAGCGGATTTCAAGCAGATCTCCGATACTGCGAATGACACGTCGGGATTATAATAGCTATACATTTAACAAATTTCCTATATCAGTGTAATCTAATTACTCATAATATGGGAAAAAACTCTGTCCGCAGCTTAATACCCATGGAGATGCCTGCCG
Organism: Paralvinella palmiformis; assembly: GCA_025642065.1. Taxonomy (NCBI): domain Eukaryota; kingdom Metazoa; phylum Annelida; class Polychaeta; order Terebellida; family Alvinellidae; genus Paralvinella; species Paralvinella palmiformis. The sequence continues at coordinate 114,953 of JAODUP010001041.1, forward strand.
GAGTAACAAACGACTCCAGTAGTATAAATCCATCAAGCAGCATTGTATGAATTAATAGGTCGTTTCGCCAGACCACAAGAGGTGTGTGTGTGTGTGTGTGTGTGTGTGAAGAACTTACAATGAAGTTTATGTTTTGGTATATATTTTTCCTTTCAGATGCTGTACCTCCAATTAGACCACCACAAATGATAGAAGGTTAGCTGAATATAAATAAGAACCGTTTCGAAAAATATTCTACAAATATAAGTTACGAGATTCGATTGGAAGTCTCTTGGGAGATATATTTTAGACGATGTATATCGTCGTAATGATATATGTATTAAGAGTTATATAGTTCGATCGATGTTACGTAAAGACATGAACTCTGGCACTTTTAAATTTGAAAATATGACAAAATGAGTTTGTTTGATAGGTGATATTAATAAATTGCGAATATATATATATATATATATATATATATATGTGTGTGTGTGTTTGAATGTGTGTGTGCGTGTGTGCGTGTGTGCGTGCGTGCGTTTCATGTAATCGGTATTAAATCTCAGTTAGCAATAGACGTATTACCTGAATATTTCAGATAGATAGATAGACATTTGGGTGTGACGTTATTTGTGTCAAACTAAGCTGGCGAACTTAGCCTTCATTCTTATTCAATCATGATTGTTTTTTTAATACTCAGGTAAAAAGCTGAAAAATATGATCCACCGAGTGTTATTTGAAAATCAAAATATTCTCATCATTATGAAATAATAAAAAAGATCATTTAACGTTTCATTTAGGCTAATTCTAAACCCGTGATATATACAGTGCTATATCTTTCTGTGGGATGTTTCATCCACTAAGAAAACGATTCGGCCTAAATATGTTAATTCTCTGCTTATAGTCCCTCAGATATAACATAGATATACTCATCACATAGGATAAACAAGGCAATTAGTCTCTCTCTCTCTCTCTCTCTCTCTCTCTCTCTCTCTCTCAATCTTCCAGTTGTTGGCGCCCACTACCTACTAAACCCCCGGATTTTGGTTATTTAAATGATCACTAATACTATATTTAGAGGTCAAAGTAATAGCAAACATTTTTAGTTTTTTTTTTATTGAGATCCTTCGTGTTCCTAAACACTATTCTGTTTCACATTTTAAAAGATTTTGATCAAGTTTAGTCGATCCAGTTGGTGTAATGTTCTGTTTATTTCATTTTATCCTTTACCAACCATCTTTCAGGGTGTGAAGGTCACCGTGCTATGGACATCCTGCTAGCAGCTCCAGATGAGAGCAACATCCGCCAGACTGCGTTGACCATCAGCTTCTTGCAAAACATCACGGAAAACTTCTGGATCGGCGATGGCCATGTACAGGTGGTGTGATAATATATGTAATTGTTGATATCGTGAAGAGAATTTAATCATTTAAATGTTAAATGGAATGTTATTCACATACATCTATCTGTGTACTTGTACGAGTTTATGTTAGACACTGGCTGATTGTGATTGATTGACTCTTGATCACAAACTCCTTACATTAGGTTGGACTAACGCCTCGCGTATGTGTCGATCTGGATGGCATCTCCTTGGAACAACATGACGATAGAGATGCTCTGAAGTTTGCCATATCTCAACGGCATTTGTCTTCCACGTTTGCCAGCAATCAGCTGCAGTATATGCTCCAACGCGGCTTCACTAAAGAAGACGGCGCAAGAACAAATGCCAAGAGGTGTGAGTTACAGAATTGGGTGTGGCACTGTAATGATAAAGGATTAAAATTCTCCGATAACTTCCACTGTAATAAATTACCGAGATGGCAAAGGTTGAAAAATTGAATTAAGATACCGCTTACAGAGGCTTTAGGTTTTGTGTGTGTGCGTGTATGTGTGTGCGTGTGTTTGCGCGCATGTAGGCATGTGTGTGTTCAGGTGTTTTAAACGTGAAATTTTGGATTACACCACACATGAAACAGTTCATCGAAGAATTATTTTACATTACTTTTGTTAGTAAAATCGTAACTTGGTACATCCAGCCTATTTAATAGAGTATTTGATGCAGTACACCATTTCATTTGTAGATTTGCTTTGCTGATGGTAGATAACGCACTGGCTGACCCACAGCTGGCTTATCAACTTGCTGATGATCTGAAAGCTGGAGGTGTCACATTGATGGTTGTTGGTATAGGACCTTATGCGGAAGAAGTCGACTTAAGGAGGATAGCTTCTTCAGATGACACATTGTTTATGGTTGACAGCTACGAGAGACTGGGAGCTATTAAAGGACTGCTGCTTGATGCTTTCTGCAGAGGTTAGTGACCAGTTTGAATAACTTGCGTCCTATTCATATTTGTTCACTTTGAATATCAGTAAGGGCTGAGAATTTACCAAATTAGCTATTTTATTGATTTAAGGCATAAAATACAGATTATATAGACAAATGAAACCATTATGCCAAAAGGCTTAAAATGTTATGATGAAATAAATAAAAATTTACACGTATTACGCAGTGATTGATTCGAACAAAATTATTATTTTACAAATTTAAGCCCTTTATTGTATTATTTAATAGAGTTTTTGCATAAATAGGCTGATTATATCAGGATAATCTGCTTTTAGGCCAATTTAAGCTTTGTTAGTATAAAAAAATAGTTGTATTTACTGGAGAAATTCAAATACGTGGCCCTGAAATTCACACATTTACCGGATTGTCACCATACATATTTCAACAACGAACCCGTTTATTTGGCTGATTAAGGAATAACATAAATAAGATTATATTTGTGATGTGACAAAACCAGAAAATGTTTTAACCATTATTTTTGTTTGTATCGAAAACTCTTATGAATTAAAATTTTCTTCAGATCCTAATTTAATATAAAGTGTGAAAATATCGGGAAATAAATGTCCCAGGTGACCTGATACAATCCGTGCTGCTGTACTTTTGGTGAATTATTAATTAATTCATATCCCGTGACTAGTAGAGAGAGATGTTCCCTCAGAATTAATTTTTATTTTGTAGACGGATATATAGAATCATATAGTTATACTTAAATTGTATTTGCTTCATCCATCCTTTGGATTAAATGTGGCTTCCAAATATGTTACAGCATTTTAAGTTAAATCGTGAATCTTTAAGCTTGAATATTACAATCCGCGGTTTAAAGGAGCTTAAAGACACCCGATTGTCAGTGTAAAGATAATTCATGTTTTCGCTCAAATATTGATTGGATATACTTTCTCTTTGGGATTGTATGTCAACAGTTAAATGGGATACCACACTTGTATAAGCATCAATCCTGAATCAAACTATAAATCGAAAGTTGCAAGCATTCTAGCTATATATATACTTGCTTGAGTTTTTTCAATGTATTTCCACGTCCCTTAATTTTCCCATTATGATTTTAAAGCCATAACTTAATATTTGTTCTTCATATTATGCCGCAGTTATTGATTCAATGTATAATTCTTTTCCTATTCTTTTCAGATATTTCACACTAAGAAAAGCCGTCATAAAATATTCATTTCTCTAAGATCATCCTTTTCTTAGGCTACGGTACTTTATGTTTTGAATGTCCGCTTTTATGCAAATAATCATTTTAAAATTATAGTTTAACAATAAATATTTTTTGCTTGTGATCAGTTAATCAAGTATTCGTGTTGTTGGTGTAGTTATGTATGAGTATGCTGATATTTGATATTCTGGGATGATTTTATCACTTTGATTGTAAAAAGTAGCCGTATCCAAATTTCTAAGTATTCTTATCACTCGTATAAGCATACATATAGTTAATCTATACTGAACTATTTGACATAAAGATGACCAGTCTACGTGTATCAATAAACAAATGAGCCAAATCTTGTCTGAAAGAGGAAAATCAATTATTATAAGAGGCTTCCTGGTAACAGTTATGTAACAAACAACAGATGGATGGGTCATCTATGTTATGATTTATCACTTTGCAGGTGATGATGAAAAATCGTTTATTTCAACGGAAAAATAAGTTATTTTACACAAAACAAATTACCACATTAAAATCGCTCTGAGAAAGCTTATTTAAACTTTTTATTGATTTGTTGGGTTGATATGTTCCATAATTCTGGCATTGATTTGACTTATGTACATGACCTCAACACTCTAATTCTCACATTTCAACTAACGTCCTATAAAAAAATAAATCTTTTGACGTTTTGGTGTGAAGTAAAATAAGTGTATCCAGGTAAGAGCAGCATAAACAAATAATTAAATGTTAATAATTTAGCTTGAGAAATCTAGAATAACTAAATATTCCTGAACCTTTTACTATATCTAAAATCTGGAATAGCAGGGATACACTGACCATCGGAAGCTTACATACATACAACAGAAATTACCACCGTTGGCCATTTTGAAAACTTGATATTTATTGTTATAAAACGATTTTTCCATATGACCGAAAACGTAATCCAAATTGAGGACTGATCGTACATATAGCTAATAAACTATTAACTAACTACAACTTAAAATAGTATCCCCCTAAAACACGCTCAAATAAAAATGTTTTTTCTCTTCCCCGAGTGGTGCCCCTCTCTAGTCTTATATATTCACGGATCACTTTGGGTAGCAGCACATTGTGTATTTTGGGCAGACAACTTTGACAAAATTTGGACAGGTTTTAATTTCTTTTCCCTTTCCCTGGCAAAAGTGTGCGCGTTTTTTAACTTGTAGAAATAGATAACTGTCATTTCGCGGCCAATTATTGTTTGTCCATGATACGTTGTTATCCCGTAGTGACCGCAAGCTCTGACTGGTTGAACGGGACTGTATCCAACCAATCGTCTTTTTGTAATATATTTTCGAAACAACGATGCATGCGATGAAACGAAAATAATTCGACAGATGCGTGCCTCTAGTTAATTGAGTAGAGCACGTAAACTATATGGGTGTGCCTGTTTGACGCATGATCATCACAGTTTTGCGTTGGACGAGTTTTGTTAGCATCAATGACGAAAGGGTACGCACCAGAGTGAACCCTGTATATTTGATTTTCTGGAACTATAGCATCTTCGCTAGGTCGTGTGATAAACGCATTGTGTTTCGTATTTTGTCTACGTCTGCGATATATTTTCTTGCCGCTGTTTATGTTGATCCCTGGTGTGACCAATGACTGGACTAAAGAATGACACCCGATAACTCTTCCCATTTTGGGAGTCTTCGCCCACACTATTTTGGATAATTAAAGTCGAAGTTTACGCTTGTGTATTTGATATTAAAGATCTAGTTACTACGAAAACAATACCCTTTGGTCCGGAACTACCTTTTTGGTGTGCAATGTGAATATATATATATAGCTATTATTAAACTAGCTCGAATACAATACTGAAGAACGTATTAATTTACTGTAGTTCCAGTACTGGCTGCCAGACACCGTGGCCATTCCCCAAGATGTAGTACTTTGTTGAATTTCCGAGTTCAAAACACGACTAATGACCGTAATAAAGTCTGCCATAAAGGATGAATATTCGATTAACAGATTTGAGATATTCGTTGTCTTGTTATAATTAATTGTGTTATACAAATTTAGACTGTCCGGGAATGTCAGATTAACATTGTTTTTCTCTCTCAATTTTTACCAAACGTACATGTAAACATTTGTGAAACAAATTAACTGCTGAAAGCTGTATCATAACTCTATCCAAAACTACAATGTAATGATGCCAATGTATAAACTTGTGGTTGGCAGGTCAAGCCAAATTCTGGATTTTATTAAGTTCAATTGCTTTTTTTCCCTACAAACTTTCCAAGTCACTATCTTCAGAACCATGATAGTTAGCAATGTTCAGACTCTACAATTTCAACCTCTGTTTTCTAAAGTAATAATAAAATGGATGGCAAGCATACACATATAACCTGTTCTCAAAATGTAACCACATAAATCTGAAAACCTTGTGTGCCAGGCCTCATCATATGGGAGTTGATATATACAAATATTAATACAATCTGAAGTGGTGAGGAGGGACGTATTGGTTGTTTTATATGGAATGACCTGTATGTATGTGTGAGTGTGTGTGTGTAAAACGCCTTAATTGGCAAGTGAATAATTTAAAAGATCGTTGCAGATCCACCCTCGATGTCCCTCCTTCCGAATACCTGTTATAATATACTATCTAGAGCCTCAAAGATTTTTTTCTTCAGTTCTCCATTGACTTATCACGGATAAATGTAACTTAATTATACACAAGTTTATTGAGAGAAATGATTATCAAGACTCTGTTCACATTATTCTACGTCATTGTCTGTTTATAATGATTGTTTGAGTTTAGTATATTAAATAACTGCTTTATTGTGTCCATTGTTTTTCCATAAGAGTTAGTGTTTTTATTTATCCTCAACACTGATGATATATGGTATATATGACTGAAGAGGCAGATTTCTTGTAAAAACATTCCACAGACACACGTTTGAACCGGATTCGAACGTACAACCTGAATATTTACTGTGTAGTGCTCAGTCCACTGCATTATTGCCCCCCCCCCCCTTCTATGTGTATATTCACTCATGAAGTTAACTATAAAGTAAGTTGTATCACGTTAACATTACTGACTTTGTTCTTATGTAATTGTTTCATGTTAGAAAATGCTTGTTGTATACCTCAGTCATTCCCATTTTTCAAGTGTAGCTACTGATATTTGTTTTGTTAGTTTTAAAATAATATATAAACATAAATATAATAATTAAATTAGCAAGATAGAGTCCCCAAATCAACAACAAAGAAAAAGGTGAAGAACACACACGCACATACACCTCTTAAATAGCACATACCGATAGCTAGAAATTGATCAAAATATTGAAAGAACTGTAACAAAAACAAATCAAGTGACATGACTATACGAGGTACTTTATTACAATAAATCACTAACATACTGTGATAAGTACAGATCTGGTTTTATCATGTAAAATAAACAATAACCTTGTAGTGGATTATAATTCAATGATATACACACAACAGAGTTGTATCACATCTAAATGCCAAAACTGGAATAAACGTAGCTGCAGGCAGATTACCCTCAAGCCATTGGAAGCAGTCACTAATTTGAGCATGAAATGCTGAAAATACAAAAAGAAGAGCATACACACCTTAACCATGATGGAGCAGAAATGCTGTTTAACATCGTACACAAATATACATCAATTTAATTTTGTCACTTTCTATCTCTTTATTAATATTATGGACTCCACAAATTAATAAATTAGAGTACGTAGGTCATAGAATATTCACCCATGTCATTTTATAATTTAAACTAGCTGATGAAGTAAATTATATTTGTATTCTGTCAAAATCTCTCTCTCTAACTATCTATCTATCTATCTGGACTTTCTATCTATCTATTTTAGTTAATAAATATTCATGTGAAGTAAGATACCTTGACTAATTTCATTGGCAGTAAATAAATCACCCCTGTAGAATACCCTCAACACTCTCAGGGGAGATGCAGTTTCTGAAACACGT
>JAODUP010001042.1:0-40000 GCA_025642065.1 Paralvinella palmiformis
ATGTTTATAAAGTTATATTACATATTATTCTAATAAATGTTACAATAGCATAATTAATAACATTAAGAAATTAATCCTGATATTTAAATATTGCAGTTAGCACATTTGTCATACTTAACTAGGTTATGAACACACAACAAAACTAAAATTAATTTTTAGAAGAATTAATCATTTTAATAAAACCACAATAACTTGAGCTAGAATAGACTTACCAACTGAGTCATTATAATTAACAACATGAGCATACATAACTGTGGTACGAAAATCTCGCCACTGGATTATGATGATATACAGTTTTATATTTCTGCAGCGAATATTTCCTAATAGTTGTAGGTAGAGCATTTAGAAAACGTATGTTAGTTTAGTTATGTTTTTGTAATGAAAAAATGACATTTTTTATAAGTAAAAAATATTTCATATATATATATATATATATATATATATATATATATATATATATATATATATATATATATATATATATATATATAAAATTATTTCAACAAATTTAAAGCCGAAATCATTTGCGTTTAATTGTTTTTACCATCTCTCATCTGATACGGTATAATCAGAGATGACACATAAAAGTGTACGTGCTCAAACTTATGACCTAGCGGCTTGTAGCTCAATACTCTAATCACTGAGCCATATGTATACCCAGTATAAGTTATGACAAATGCGTTTATAGAAATATTGAGGGTTGTACAAATTTATTATAAGCAGTTTAATGAGTTTTATGTTATCCACTTAAAAACAACTCTATTATCAATATGAAGGTTGTCTGAAAAGGTGATGTTCTCGAGGTTTGTAAGAATGAATTATTATAAGGCTTTGATAATGTAACACCAATAATCGGCTTGTAGCTCAATACTCTAATCACTGAGCCATATGTATACCCAGTATAAGTTATGACAAATGCGTTTATAGAAATATTGAGGATTGTACAAATTTATTATAAGCAGTTTAAGGAGTTTTATGTTATCCACTTAAAAACAACTATATTATCAATATGAAGGTTGTCTGAAAAGGTGATGTTCTCGAGGTTTGTAAGAATGAATTATTATAAGGCTTTGATAATGTAACACCAATAATCGGTGTGGAAGGTAGAGATAATATTTAGAAAATTGACAAGTAACAATACCCAACGAGTGGGTGTGGCAAAATATTGGTCACAAATATTCCGGTTATTCCGATTGAAATAATATTTGATGTATACTTAAATACATATATAATAATATACTAAAATAGCAAACGCAATTAAAGGAACAACAAGATTTATTCTGCATCTGATAAGGAAATATGCACAAACGGCAAACTTGATTCCTCATTTGAGTATGCAAGATCAAATAGTATATCCCACTGGAAATTTATAATTCCCTTTTTCACACAAATTATTACCTTTATACCTAATGTTCTCCAACACATTGAAACGATGACGAAGCCATTCCTGACTCATCAACAAATAAATAAACGGCAGCATAGATCACAGCCATATTTCCATATATATATATTGATGATCGGGTTTCTTTTCAAACATGAACGAATTCTCCTTCAATTAAATATTTATTTTATATGATATAAAACATGCTGAGGCGACTTTTTTACATAATAAAATCACCAAGAAATCATAAAATTATAGAATTATTTTTCATTCCGTTTTCAGGTGTTTAGATTATGTTTGCTTGGTAAATAGGATTGTAAAGTTATTTACCAAGCAAGATATCCCCAGGAAATCAATAAGCAAAATAAACAGGAATTAAATCCACAATAGTTCATTATGAGCACTAAACATTCTTTATCCATCATAGATAATGTGAAGAAACGACTTTTCAATAATAACTGTGGATAGGGAAGACATTCACAGGATATATTAATGAAAACATTAGTAGACAGAAGCTGCTTAAAGCAACTTTCCCGAAAGTGTGGTCAGATTTGGTGGTGCGTGCGTGCGTGTGTGTGTGCGTGTGTGCTTTCTTGCGTGTGTGTGTGCATGTGTGCATGTATGCATGCGTGTGTGTGCATGTGTGTGTGTGTGTGAGTCATGATTTGTGTGTCATGTTCGTCTGTTTTGCACTTCTCTTTTTACTTTTCTAACCCAACATGTAGCTTCCCAAAGCTAAAAGAAGCGGAACGCAGAATTTACGCCAGGTGATAACAAATCTCGGCTTTAGTCTCGGAGTGCTCTTGACATAAATTGCCTAAGGTACGGCTCAATATTGGAAGTACTTGTTCTATTTCGGTTTTAAATATATAGTTACTTTTGGTTTATATATCGCATTAAGATGACATATTGTAAAATATTGATCCTTTTTGTTGACCTCCCAAAAATGTAATATTTTTATGATGTTACCGGAGTTACAAAAACTAGATTGATGGCTTATAACCTGGTCTTATATCTCTCGTTTTACTAAATTAAAATAATATAGCATGAATATATCCTCTTTTCCAATTCCAATTCCTAACCTTATTTTCGGAATTAACATCACAATTATGACGATATATGTAAAGTTAATACCAATAGTAGCAATACAAAAAGCATAAATACGAAGATAAACCACTTATTTATCTTCCCATTTAATACCTAATGGTTCAGTAAAGAATCCCTGTTTGGCATCTACGTAATAAGATATGTTGGGTTAGGGAGGTTATTTCTGAGAAAAACCCAATAAAGAGATGAGTTTGTCCATCAACAGGAGATCCACCACATCTACGTTTAGTACTCATTTCTATCACTTTTAATACCTCCCCAAACATCTACATCTTGCTAATACTGTATAATGATTCATCCGAGATACAACAATTATTGCTTTTATGGTCAAGGAATTTCAGTAAGAGTTAGATTGACTACTAAGTCTATCATTTAGGAAACTGCGACGAAAGGCTATTTAGTGAAACATTAAACTCCCCAGAGGAAGGCTGTTAAAATGGCTGGTCGGTCTAAGCATAATAGAAATACATCTGATTTTAGGAAAATTGGTTGCTTCATGATTACTGATATTGATATAAAGCGATCATAAAAATAGATCCCTGCGTTTCCGCGGGAATAATTGCACTTCCTCGATCAATAATTGTAAATGCATTTAAATACATAATTATTATAAACATTTACGTGTGACAATATCAGGGCTATAATGACAAATAACCTTTTATGTTGTAAAGCCAACTTGTATCTTATCAATCTCTCTATAATACTAAGTTTAGATAACTGTATTTTTAAAGTGTTTCAATATGTCAAGATACAAAAACATTTAAAATATTGAAACAAAAGCCTCCCTATTACATTTTCTTACAGATTAGGTTTGGATAAATACAGATAATAAAACATGCATATATATATATATATATTAAATTAATTAAATAATAATAATAATTAAATAGGATTCAAAACGTAAATGTGTTGGAATATTTGCCTAATTGATGTAGCCTTTTGTTCTCAATCAAAGCCTAATGTGTTGCTATCACACAAAGGAAATGTTAACTATTATGAGTTCCGACAGCGTATTATTATCATAGATTACTGATTTAATTAATGTTTGTTTACTGTAAAGCTTCCGGGGTGGCATGACTACAGGTGTTGCATACAAAATGGAGATAACTACGGATACATACTTGGTATGGGTATACTGACAACACTATTTCACAATAGTTACAACCACAACCAGTTGTACTATCCTGTACAACACGTTTCCCTTTTCTACTGATCTTGGCTCCTTCTGGGGCTAGCTTTATGACAAGCAACGGTCTTATTTCTTCTATGCTGTGGAAGTCTCATTTCACGAAGGCATATTGATGAGGACCCAGCATCTGAAATAAGGTCATTCTTCCCTTTCCCCCATGTAATATACACTAGCTGAATCGTACACTGCAACCTATATCCTTATTCTACTCACAAAGTACCTTTTGTTAAGTGATAACTGATCAAATCCTGGAAATAATGTTTTGGGGATTTGTGTTTAGTTATTAGTGAACAACCTGTTATCGCTCAGTCCATGTCTGATAGATATCATTCGAAGTAAAATTAGTCAGATATTTCAGTTTGTTCTATACATATGATTATTGTCGCCACAATAATGACTCTTTGCCTTGAAACAGAATTTACTTTGAGGGACAATTGCTCTCATTTGATGACATTCTTACTTCGCCAAAAATGTATTTACCTAAATGTTAGCTATACAATTTATGCAAAGTATTAGATTATATATATATATATATATATATATATATATATATATATATATATATATATATATATATATATATATATATATATATATACATATATTATTAGCAATTATTAAATAGTATTTATAATAAATATTTAGGGTGCCTTTCTTAATTAATTAATTAAGAAATTAATTAAGAAATTAATTAAGAAATTTCGTTTATTCAAGCATCACTTGATTAAATTGTTCTTTCTTTCATTCGTTTGTTCGCTCATTCATTAATTAAATTCTTCATTCACATATGCTTCAGTCATTGATTTTGGCTTGTTTGTCAACATATATTGACCATTATTGTCATAGATTCCTATGACAGCGCGCGCGCGTGTGTGTGTGTGTGTATGTATGTATGTATGTATGCATGTATTTTTGTGGAGTTAATAATTAAATATGATTGATATGCTTGTGGTATGCTATATCTATTTTCCATTTGAAACCCCGGCATTTTGTATAAGTATTTAACATTCTGTGTAAATAGAGCTTTATTCCACTCAATAATGGGTTATTTAAGTATCTCAATGTGTCACTGGAAGACCTTAATCTATGGCCTAGTCACACTCTGTAATATATAGTTATTTATGCTGTCTCCTCTTTTACTTCCCGTAATTTGTCTTGTTCATTTTATGATAAATATAATAATATACAAAATGTACATAGCGCCCTGTATAACCTGTATGAAGGTTAGGCTGAGGCGCTTTTATGGTTTTATATGACAATTTCTTGTAATGTCATTCTTATTATGTGAAAAGTTAATGTTTCAACATACTAATAGAGCATGTAAATATATTAGTGTATTTATAATTTTGATAAAAATATTCCTGTAATAATAATATTTTATCAAACTAAAGATTTACTATATAGGCTTCCTTCATTGTAAAATAGTAAACTAAGTAACACATGTAAAACACATTGATTGATGTTTTGTTTAGGAACGATGTCGTGAAAAGTAGAAACTACGACAGGTCTATTATCGTCTTGTATAATATATATGTCCTTTATATAAGCTCTATTATGCCCCTTGCAAATGATATTGACATATGTTATACGATTTGATTGATGACTACTTTATCAGTACATGAAACAAAATATTTATATCATGCGACATGGTGTTCTTATCGATGGGTAGCTACAAGCGATTGCTTTATTAATATTTAAACGACACACAATTTCACCCTCCCTATTTGTATTCTAAAGAAAACGAAGGCTCTCTTGGAATACTATAATTTCAGTAATGGGCTGGGAAACTCCAAATTAGGATACGTATAAAGTGTGAAACCCGGGTAAAACCTTATAGACCATATCAGACGAAGATATTTCGGGTTAGAAAAATATCGCATTGGAGATTTCCCAGTTATCTCTGATTATGCGTACCATAGTGGGAGACGGTAACATTATTTAAACACAAATGACTTCGGTTGAAATATTTTATTGAAAATAAATGTATGTTTGCTGTATATTTGACTCTAAAGTCACATAAACAATATCGTGACAACGATTACTAACTCAGGCGTCAAGGCTAAGCAATTGAACTATTCTACATGTAAAACGTATGTTAATTTGTTATTATGAAAACATAGCTAAATTAACACATATTTCAAACTGGTCTACCTACAAATATTAGGAATTATTCTCTGCAGAAATATAAAACTGCAGATTGTTTTCGTACCACAATTATGCATGCTCTTTTTGTTAATTACAATGACTCAGCTGGTACGTCTATTCTAGTTCTAGCTAATGTGGGTTTTTGTAAATGATTAATGCTAATAAAAATATTAAAAACGATAAACAACTTCTTACATTGAAATTAAATATAGCATAAATATCTGTTAGTTATTATTTCTTGTTATGTAACAGGAAATGAAAATGAACCTCGCTATTAATAATGCAGTAGAGATGATGGAATATTAGTAAATAATATTTCTATAATTAGCATTTCAACTGAGTCAACGCCAACGGGATGACTGTTGTCAGAATAATAACTACAACAAGAACAACATGAATCGCATAAAGCCCCTCCCCCCAGCAGTTAAAGAATAAATCACATGACCAGTATATACAGTGTTTGTTTTATATATCTGTTATTACTCGTTTCTTGCTAATTATCACTATTATCCCCAATATCCTCATAAGCATCAAGATCAGTATCGCCTTATCACCTTAATTACCAAGTTGAGAGTGTGCTGCCAATCAAAAACACGTTATCAGAAAATAGGTTAAAGCTTCCATACTTGAGCTTTGTATCTGTTTCATTTGTATTATCCGCATGTCTTAAAACCAATACTTGTTTGACAATTAGACATATATCAATGTTGATCGTGTTGATTTATTTTTGTTATTAATTTTGGTTTAGTAATCAGGTAATTTTGATTACTATTGTTGCTAACGAAGGCGGTCATTGAACGGTTTCGTGTTTTGTTGTGTTCTTAACCTAGTTAAGTATGATAAATTTGTTAGCTGAAACATTTAAATATCAGGATTAATTTCTTAGAGTTATGAATGGTGCTATAATATACAATTATCGAATTTATTACTTTAGAAAGATATATATATATATATATATATATATATATATATATATAATAATAATAATTCAATTTGTTAAAAATTGCTTGGCGGCTCTGTTTGATATTTCAAAACCAAACATTTAGACCTAAGGTAAACGCTGATCAAAGTTTCCATTACAATATTCACCCTTAACTAACCGAGTGCCCGCAATTCTCAGTTTAAATATATCAAATTCCATTGACTGCATCCCCATTTACTTAAAGCTGTAGCCCAAATATCGGAACTGTTAGCCTAACAGTTTGCCACATTTAGGCATTTCGGACAATAATGGTTGCTGAATCATTTGATAATGGCTTGTCCTTCATATGAAACTGATGCAAAGAGGTCAGCGTTTATAATTATCAACTCTCTCATTATAGTCAGCTCTAATAAACAGAGTGGTATTGAAAAAGAATATTTAACAATATACAGAATAATCTTATATCAGCCAGACCATTTGCAATAAAATTACAATTACAAATTTAATTGTCCGATATAATAATTACTGATAACTGTCACTAAAGACAAACACTAAAATGATCAGTAAAGTGCACTACATGGATTACTATAAAATATTAAGTATATACATAACGAATGTACCAATTGTCATAACACATCTGTAATGGGATGTAGTATCTGTTCTAAACACACACCTGTTCAAGTTCGTTTTCACAGATAAATAATGATTATCTTTTAAATCACTTACGGGGTTTTTACAGACATATTATTTGGGGTATTATTATATTACATATTATTTGTACGGCGCCTTTGAATGGCTGCTGATAATAAGGGCGCTTTATTAAATATACATTATCATTATTTATGAAAAGAGATATCATCATATAATTGTAAAAGAAACAGCTCAGAAAAACACTTAAATGTGACAATTATGACCAAATACTGAAATAAAAAGAGATAACTCAATTACCCTCAAGCCATATTCAAGATATATTCCTACTCGATTGCTGATTATATCAGATTTAACAAAATAGGTTACTTTTGGCGTCAATTGTATTCCAACATACTAGAGTAATTGTCTGAGTTGAATTTGGACAAACATATGAATTGATTCATTTATTTGTAAACACCAACGTGTGTACCTAAGTGTTGTAGTTGGGTTATCATCGAGTACTGTAGCTATGAGAAGTAAGCCTAAACAATGGTACTAACTAATAACTTCATTCTTCTATGATTACCATTGATGAGTTATGGTAATCTACAAAGTGAAATGTGAAACAATCAACCTACCATATGGTGGATTGACATGGCTCGATTTAAGAACTATCCTAATTCTATCTGACTTTTATATATTCGTTATCGTGTATTTTAAATTGGGCCATCAGAGATTGTTCACAAATATTTCGGTCAACCTTCTTAAAATATAATTATATATATATATATATATATATATATATATATATATATATATATATATATATAATAATATATATATTTAAATACTTTGTATATAATATACTGAAATGAGTATTCACTTGATGGGAACCAAGGTCTGAAACAACTGAATCACTTAAATCTGGTGCAGAGAACTGGTTCTAAATATCTGGATTGCAATTCGCATTGTTATCATGATAGCAATGTGAACAATATCAAACATTAAGTGTTGTTGGTAGTTATTTCAGTTTTTGTGTGGCCATAAGGAGATATATTGTATTTAGGTAAGGCCCACAGTAGTGATTAAATGATGGATTCAATATGATTGTTATCAGCATCCTCAAATTACTGATGTTGTTATAATTGTGTACTTATTTATTGAATGTTATATACACAATTTTCAAAATGGTTGATTGCTATTAACATATTTTAAACTAAAATAATTGTTACATCTAGGTAGTAACACGTAGCGACTGCGTATTTACCAGTTACGTATTAATGTATTTATGTCCTAAATTTATAATTGTTTGAGTTCATTGATCACTATGTTTAATGGTTGTTTAAAATGTCAATTTATTACAATGAGGTTACTTCCACTATGAGATATTTTGTTTATGCTTATGTATCACCAATTCGGTGCGAACACCAACATTACTATTTTACAAAAACGTACTGTATAAAGGAAATATTAATATAGGAGATCGTAATGATGGTAGAAGATAGAAAGGGAACAACTGTGAGAATATTACCAGTAGATATTTCATTGACATTATAACTGATTGGCAATACTTGAAGAAAGACATCAATGTTTTATATGATGTTATTGTCAGCATGCCTCTACAGATTGGCATATGAATTAATAATAACCAAATTTATTAGACACGTGTTATGGTGTTCTGCCTACGCATTTCCTATTCATTTCCTATTCCACGATTTCCTATTCCAATTACATTATCTTCTCACCCCATCCAGATATCAAGGTAATATATATTACTCATTCGTATAACTAATATATAATGTTGGCCATTATGGGGAGTCAGCCACATCGTTATATCTCCGGGTGTGCGTAAGTTAACAAAATTGTTTTCTCAACCTGATCATAATTGATTGGGTAGCATCAATTTACCGAAACTAATATACAAATAGTATAAACAAAAACACGAAAATTGAGTTATCAATATAGAACACCCCAACCATATCGTAAAATATTTATTAAAAATACATATAAATGATAAACATTAAAACAAATAATTGAAATGTACCAAATACAACTACGCAGGGTTAAAGCTCAGCAATAACATTCTATGCATTTACATATGATAGTGATGCATTTGTTTGTCGCAAATAAGTTGATAGCAAATATACTGTCGTCATAATTATAAATAATATTTATATATATATATATATATATATATATATATATATATATATATATATATATATATATGTGTGTGTGTGTGTGTTGTGTGTGTGTATGTGTGTGTGTGTATGAGTATGTGTGTGTGTGTGCCTATATGTGTGTTTATCTATATGTGAGTGTATGTGTATGAGTGTGTGTGTGTATGTACGTGTGTGTACATGTGTGTGTGTGTTTTTACGTGCGTTTTTATCAAAATTTCATGTAGACACAACCGCTCGCTGTAAATGGCAAGTCACTCTGTTTCAAAAAATTATAATTGATGTAGAAGATAATTAAATCGACACCACAATTAATGCTCAACAGCAATTTTTTCCGCAGTTCAAAAAAGAGCCTATAGAATACAAAACACTAGTAGCACAAATGCTGAGAGATAGTGTCCAATCATGTACTAATCCTGAGATATTAAGATCAATCTTTAGTGAACGCCACTGTCTGCTTTGTATATAAATACCGATGAAGGCTTAGTTTCTAACCATTCTCCCCATTGTGAAGGTAGATCAATCATAAATAGCTTTCCTCCATCAAAGATTTACCATTAATATCCGCTGCTGATCTATTGAGGAACAATTTATCGAAGTTTTCAAACGAATCGACTTTCATATTGACACGCCGACTTATGTCCCAGACTAGTCCTTCATTCCAGTAGGATTGAACTCAGTAACTAGATCCTATTGATAAATGTAAGGGAATATTTTCCCAGTTAACGAAGCCTTCTACCAATTCCCAAATAGTTGTCTTGGCACAACACAATCAAAGTGTCAGATATAATTACTCCTGACAGTATAGTCTGAGCGAATGCTGAATGAGTTGAATTTCGTTCAGTGATGGCAAACGGGGGTTGTCAGTTTCCAAATAACAGTGAATAACATAAGTTGCTATCGTATTGTATTAGAGCAATCTTTCGTCTAGTTGTAGTAACCACAATATGAGCCACTGGGGCTGATAACTTTTTATTAAGTAACGCTGACATTGGGGCGCTTAGCTGAATATGTCTGCCAACAATCTATAACAAAACATTCCGAATAAAGTCATAGCCGTATTAATGTAGCTGACTTGTGCGGAATAGTGCGATTTCGCGCAGGCAATTCAGAATTCAGAAGTGTATTCTCATAATCTTGTTACTTAGTTTAAATATCACGCACCATTTTAGCAACACATGTAGCAAAGAAGATGAAAGGATAGTTGTCAACGAAGAATAACTATATTGGAATCGGAGTTAGGAGGTAACAACTTCTCACTTTCCAAATTGATTAATATTACCCGACTTGTCGATAAGTTTGTTATCCTAAATACCCTAAACATTCTGATAGATGGTAATGTGTATTCCAATGTGAGATCCACATGATTGGAAAAGTCCTACACATTTGAAAGATTTAACTTTAGATGTATGGGCCTGGGAATGATGATGATGATGTGGAAAGAGATACTGATAAAATATGTTCATAATGAACTATCAACGTTAGGTGAACAGTTTTGTAAGAAATGATCTGATGAAGACATGGTCATCGCGGTGTTTACCAACTTTTAGCCTGACTCATATTTAAATGTTTATGCAATCAGCAGTTTATCATCAAAGAAAATATTGACCTGCACGACACTTAGTTTGGTCTAAGTAGAATATTGTAGAGCCGGTACAAGCTCTCAAACCTACCAAACGACTTGGGTCATGATGTTGTTGTTATGCGTATTGAGGATAATACCTCTGCTTTGGGATTCAAGGAGCTGGTATATCATTGAAGTTGGTATAAAGTAGACTCAGTCGATGATCATAGCCCGGATTATACTGTACTATCGGTTAGGAGGGAGTCACCAACCGTGCAACACAATGACACTAATTATGATTTGAACGAATTGGTACGAAGTAACCGAACCAACGAGACCAGGGCTACACCCCACAATATCATTTAGAAATTGTTTTTGGCAAAGGTACAAGATCTCTATGAGCCTGAAAAGGACGTCTCTTAGTATGACACAGAAGCTCCATGTTCTTTATCTGACAGATATATCATTCATTTTGACATAGAATTGTCTTGGTCCGACAAAGTAGTCTCTCCGTACAGAATTAACTCAGTTTGAAACATAATGTACTAAGTTTGACGCAATAGTATAGCTATCTCACACACAAGTCATTCAATCTGACACATACATATTTCGGTCCGACTAGAAGTCTCTTGATCTGACACAAAAGTATTTAGTCTGACACAGATACCCCCTATCTCACGCAACGTTTTCTGTCAGACACAGTAGTCTCTCGATCTGACACAGCAGTCTCTTGGTTTGTGACACACAACTTTCAACTTGACACAGACGTCTCTCGGTCTGACAAAGAAGTTTCTCGGTGTGACATAAAAATTCCATCAATCAGAAAAATAGCATATGGTATATTGTCTGTTTTACATATTTATCAGCCAATAGATGTTGTAGCCCATCCATTATAAGGTACTTTTCCGGAGTGAGTGCATATAAAGGGTCAGAACAACTGTTTGAGTAGATATTAGGCAGAGTGTGTTCACATATGGTGAGTAATAAGGCTAGACTCATATAGGAAAATTGTTGAACTTATAATTAATATAACCCAGCCATGTCATTCCCAATATCGGAGATCCACTGTTCTCGATTATAGGTTAAATAGATCAAGTGGATAGGCGTTCTAATTTAGATCCCACCACACCTAAATGCATATGCATAGGGATGCTAAATTAAACGTGGATAAACGTTCACTAAGAAATGAGCGGATACGTTTCAGGCTTAGCTGTTAAGTTTGACTAAATCAGAATATTTACTCAGGACTGAGGTGATATCTGTTTTATTCCACTAATATTCCTCTGTGCAGTATCGCTACTTTCGTTTTTGAACTAAATCACTTTACCCAGAACAAAGCTGATGTTCTATGTATAGGTTTCTTTTGAACCACCGATAATCACTGTTGAAGATAAATTGTAGTGTGAAAGTAGTTATCTTGCTTCTGTCGGAACTCACCATTGAACCAAATGGACTTGTTGATTTCTGCAAGCTTTGGTGTTAAATGGTACTTTTTATACGTGCTTCTGCTTTTGTTCATAGCCTACGTGTAGCGCATACCCTGTGGGCGTGACATATTTTTTGCACACAACATCCGGGTTAGCTGAGCCCCACAGGCTGATGAGTAGCCCAGGCTCATGTATATGTCTTCGTATGTATAGATAAGTGGAGGTGTGGAACATTTTATATTTAGATTGAAGTATGTATACTATTATTTGTATATATATCTATGTAGGAATAAGTCTTCAATGATGTATAGATGGTGATGTTCTGAGCCAGTGCCACTATATATGTATCCTAAAATAGACATACATACAGAGATATACACACAGACATACACACAAACATACACACAGACATACACAAACACACAGACACATATATTCACATACACATACACACGCACGCACACACACTTAACAAACACACACCTATTTACACATTCATATAAACAAACACAAGCCACATATTGTGAAATATTTAATTTTATGGACTAAAACACTATACACCAATCAATTCGAACAAGCTATGTTAGTATCATTTGCAAGGAGCAATATATAGCTGATATAAATTACAGATGTATTATACGCATATACGTCATATAGAAGTTAATAAAACTATTATGGATTCTACTTTTCACGTCCCAAAACCGGATCATCACTTGACGGCTTTCACGTTTCTTAACTTTTTATTAACTGTTACAATGAAGGAATTAAATTGATAAATTGAAAGAAATTTTGCTTACGAAATAGGTATATCTATATAGAGATACGACTGATATTAATGTTCCCCCTACACCAATATGTATTGAAGATTCAGGAATATATTGTCAAGATAAAATATTTCTCGGCGAACAAGGTATTTAAATATTAAAAGATTTGCTTATGGTTGCTTATTTGGTATTTTTTCCAAAACGATGGAAAATGTTAACATGGATATACATCAAGTGAAATAAATGATGTTTACTGATGTAAAACGTGTAATGTTCTATAATAAATTTATAAAAGTCCGGATTTTCTTTGATGGCAGACTGAAATATTATCTGTATCAGGTTTTATTTGTGTTTGGACCAGTTCTGACATTCAGTAATTGGTGACATAAAATTGATCTAGTGATGTTGGCGAACCAGTAAATTTCCACGATCTGCGAAATTTAACAATCAGTGGTGTTAATCCAGAATCAAATGTTTTAAAATTTCCAATTTTGTATGATACTGTTTGTTTCTCTTTTACAGGATTTGTTGTTTCAGCACATTGTGTGATATTTATTAAACTATATATCAAATATTAATTCAGGAGGAATAAATGGACGGCATTGGGAATTGCAATTTCTAAATATCCTTTCTATCTTGCGCACCGGGCGATCATTGGCATTGCATTATAGAGACCTCTCTTCTTAAGAAGTTTATTATTATTCGAAAGTAAACAAAATAAACGTCAAAAACTTCGCATATTCGAGGATTACCACTTACATGCGACCTATCGGGCAAAGCAATTCAACTCGGAATATATGAAGGCCAGAAGATTTTGACTGATCACAAACAATGCACATAGAGTCTATTCAAAGCCACAGTCATTATATGCAGCCTCGTGATCACTCCATGGTGCAAACTGATTGTCTGTCATTTTATACAGTAGCAAGTAATCAATGTCATTTGGAATCTTACAGAACTAATTCATCAGTTGGTGTCATTTGTGAAGCTCAGTCGTACTCGCTTGCCATATCCTTTCCGCCAATTGATAGAATAAAAGGAATGACTATCATATTGATAGAATGTATACTCAAATGTGTGATCCCTAGTCAATGGTGTGGATGATATCCCACCAGCTGAAGTCATCTACAGTAACAAAAGAAACTTAGATACTGATTTCCGTGTTTAAGCAATTAATAAACCTGCTCGTTTATTTGATTCGGATAGTTCCCTAAATTAATAATGAAATTCAACCTACCAAATATGAACTTTCAATTGTTTACAATATTATTTTCTTTTATGTGGCTGAAACATTTAGTGGGGTAAGATAAAACTTAATACTTTATTCTGGGTGCACCGACGGCGTAGTCATTAGAGCGTGGAGCTAGAAGCCGTTAGGTTGTACTTTTGAGTCCGACACGTATTATATTTTATTGTCTTGAGTAGTATTTGTGGAAACCTTCATACTCTATCTCTGATTATAACTCACTAAGTGAGGTGCAGAACAATTAGTTAAGTACAAATTATTTTGACTTAAATATGTGTTATTGAAAAAACAAATATTGTATATATCACTCGCTTTTGAGCAGACTAATATCAACATATCGTGACACTAAAGTCTTATAACCTATATAATAACAATGATTACTAACTCAGACATCCCTGCTAACTAATTGACGTTTTTTTGCATTTACAATTATGGTAATTTGATCATTAAATAAATATAACTACACTGAAATAGTTTTCTTCTAAATGATTCCCTACAAATATTATCGATTATTCACTGCAGAAATATAAAACTGTAGATACCCATTATCCGGTGAAGACGTTCACGTACCACAATTGCTCTTCCTCTTGTAGTTAATTATGATGATGCAGTTGGTAAGTCGATAACAGTTCAAGCTACTGTTGTTTTATTGAAATAATTAATCCTTCTAAAAGATTAATAACGATAAAAATAATTTACAATGAAATTAAATATAGCATATATTTATATTGGGTGTTACTGTTTGTTATGTAATATGGTAGAGGTGAAATAGCGCGTACAGGATGGTCTATTGTGACAATAAAAACAAGATCAATAAAAACAGGGTTAATCATTTATACGTCAAAAAATATATTGCATGACCTGTGTATTATAAAGTTTTGTTTTACATATCTTTTGTTATATATTACCTTGCTAATTCTCACTATTATAGCCAATATCCTCATAATTATCACGATAAGCATCTCCTTATCACCAGTATTACCAGGTTGAGAATGTGCTGATAATGAACATCATCTTATTTGAAGACAGATAAGAAAGCCTTCACGCTTTAGCTTTCTATCAGGTTGTTTCGTTTTATTACATGCATGTCTTAAAACCAATACTAGCTTGATAATTAGAAATATATCGATATGTATTGTTGTTATTAATTTTGATTTAATAATACTGAAATTTGATTGTTATTGTCGATAATAAAACGGTATACGGTTTTGTCTTTTCTTTTATTATATGTTCAGAACCTATTCAAGCATGACAAATTTGTGTGGTGAAATATTTGAGTATCAGGTTAACTATTAAAAGTTATGAATTATGCCAGCATATATATAATGGTCAAATTTATTAGTATACTAAGTAATATTTAATTATAATTACATTTTTTAACTAAAAGCTTTATTTGACATTTTGAAACAAAGTAATTAGGCATCAGTTTATTTACAATAATTACTCTTAGTGTTATAGCAAACTGATTACCCGCAATTATCAGTTTAAATATATATGAATCCGCGTACTGAATGCGCATGCACTTAAGGCTATTGACCAATATCCGAAATGTTAGCCTACATATTTATCAAATTTAGGCATTTCTCATAATGATGGCTGCCGAATTATCTGATAACAACTTATCAATGATATGAAACCGGTGGAGAGGTCACTGTTTATAAATAAAACTGTCTCGTAAAAGGCAGCCCTAATAAACAAAGCGACATTGAAGAAGAATATTTAACAATATGCAGAGTATTCCTATAACAGCTAGACCAACTGCAATATAACTACATAATTGAATTGCCCGATATAATAAATGCTGCTAATTGTACCCAAAATCAAACAAGAAAACGACATGGATAAATATAAAATATATACATGTCCAATGTACCAATTGTCACAAAGTATTTGCAGTTAGATATAAGGATATTTCGTCATATAATTGTATCAGATACACAACAGAAATTACTACAATACGACAAATACTACCGAAAGCTGCAATGACAAGAGATAACTCAATTATAACTAAGTAATATATTCTACGAGATATGTTATTACCTGTTTGATAAATATATCAGATTTGGCCAAAAAAAATTACATTTCCCAATACTAACAAACTTTTCGCGCCAATTGTACTGCAACATACTATGGCAATTGTATGAAATGATTTTTAGACAAATATATTAATTGATTCATTTACTCTTAGATACCAAGGTATGTATTTGTGTCTTGTTTTTGGAGTATTATCCAGTACTGTAGCTATCAGCTATATTTTTGTAAGCTATTAAAGAAGCCTAACAGATAGAAATAAGTAAGAACTTCATTCTTCTAGGATTCCAAATGAAGAGTCATTATTATCTTCAATCTGAAACGTAAGAAAATGCGGCTGCCACATCGTAGTTTGACACTGTTGGATTTAATCTATGTGTCAAGTCCATCGGACTTTCATATATTATTTTGGCTAATAGATGGCATTGCTGAAAGAGACTATTTTAAAATTAGGCCGTCGTAGATTGGTCTGGATCAAATAGGTCATCCTTCTTAAAATATAATTATATATATTTATTTAAATACTTTCTATATAACATACTTAAATACTTAACCACTTGATGGATACAGAGCTCTGACACTAATTGAGTCGCAGAAGTCTGGTCAAGAGAACTAGCAGTACATTTCTGAATTGCAAATATTTTTTTTTATTATGACTGCAATATGAATAATATACAATATTGAATGGCAGCGTTGAGTTCTTCCGTTTCTGTGTGGTCTTAAATAGATATCTTGTTTTAAGGTAATGCACACAAAAGTAATTAAATGATGGATTTAGTAATCACAACTTCATGATGTTGCTATAATTATGTATTTATTTGTTGTGTGGTATCTACTAATTTCTCAATATGGTCGATAATGTGGAAAAAGTCCTATTATTTCTTTATCGCTCAAACTCAAATGGTCAATCGACATTTAAAGTTATGTATATTCAACACTTTCCCAAACATAAAGTAATACACATATCTTTTATTATCAATAATAAGCTAGTTGGTATTTATGAGGCATATCTCATGTTAATGCTTGTTTCCTATAATTTGTCTTAATACCATAATTGATACCTTTCAATTTTACCATCATATATTCTCACCGGGATTAATTACACAAGTACACAATCCATAACAAAGATGATAATAATATGCTAAACCTCAGTTTCTTTTAGATATGTCGTCTCAATACTGAAGTTATGTATCAATAATTTTATTTAAACGTGCTAAATTTAAAATATGCAGTGTGTTTAATGGTTGTTTACACTGTCACTTTATTACAATTGGGAATCACTTTTAGCAGGTATTTCAGAATACTTTTAGTGTTTTAAGTGTTGTTCATGTATATTAAACATACAACAACGAAAAAACAGTTCCAATATTTAATCAATTATTATCCTTCTACATTACCAATCAATATTTTAATTCACGTAAGAGTGTCAGTCGATGATCATTCCAGTTTTTACGCGAGTGTTTTTAACGCAAAGGAGATTAACATTTTGACACTTTTTATTAATTAAAAGAACTTCCATATTCGTCATTTCAAACTGGTTTAGGTAAAAAAACTGTGAAACCACCATGACTTAAGTAAAAGGTTATTATTGCATTTGATAAATTAACCTTGATGGATTGTTTGTTATAATGAATTAGGAATATATACTTGATAGGCATGTATAATTCGCTACAAGCAGCAGGTGCACGTGTTGTTCATACAAATTTAGGTACGATATTTGGCTTTTTCTCAAAATCGGAAGTACCGCCATATCTTGTAAGCTTCCCTATGGGCAGGTATAGGTAGATAACATTTCGAAGGGATTTTCTTGGTATGGGCGGTTCTGATAGCGGCCAAATCACATGTAAATCATGTTCAAGCAAATTAATATATAAAGCTTCCATACACTAATTTCACATAATAATCAAATTTTATTTTAGTAACATTTAAGCGAAGTTTACATTTAAAAAGGTTTTTAAAATGTTTAATACTTGAATAATGTGTAAGTCGATAAATTAGTACAATGTGGAGATATTCCTGACAGTTTCTTAACAGTAACGTAATAGCCCAGTCAAAACATGACCACAGAAGGGCAAACCCACCACTAACTGCAATAGAAAAGAAACAGTATTTTTCTGAAAGCATAAGATCTACTGAATAACATACGAAATTATTGTAAAATGAAACGAGTGGAACATTGTATATTTTTTAATTTACTATTTTGACGATTTTCTTTTCATGACGATTTCATGCAATCTAGAAATTGGCATAACATTGTAAAATTAAACAATAAATGAGCATAAATAGTATCTGTGCCCATGTTTTAATGGTCTATCGTACACTAGAGGCCCGTTTCAAACATCTGGGCCAACCCCTTATATGGTAACATGGAGCACCCCATCACATAGTTGTGCTGAAAGAGTGTCAAAAACTGGCACTGTCATATTATTATCCTCTCTCCTAGTCCTGAATAGCATCAGTTATCAGCATATATAGATTAGAATCGTCCTCTGTCTCATCTCCATTTTACATATACCTTTGCTCACATTACATGCGATTGTGTGGTCTTGCGACAACCAGCCCCCTGTTGGAACAATCCACTTTGAAGTGCATCTGACCTGCTTAATGAGCTACTTAATGGCTTGTTGACATACGACGTCATTAGTCTTCAAAAGAGTCAGTCCAACAGGTTTTCCGAACAGTCTCGATGTCGTGTCACAACTCAGAATTACATGAGCGAAATGGAGATATTCACTAACACATAATTTGACTGGACTACAATGTTCACCTTGCTAACGACAATTTTCATGTTCGTATTTATTTAAATGAAGTAGTATTTAAGGCAATATATATATATATATATATATATATAATATATATATATATATATATATATATATATATGAAAGAAAAAAATATTTCTTTGTATTATCTTTATGCGTTGTTGTCTGCATTATTCTACAGATTGGCATGTGAATTAATAATAACAGAAGTTATGTGATACATAGTATGACATTCTACCTACGCATCTACTGACCTTAACCATAATTCCCTGTCCCAATTACATTATCTCCTCTTCTCATCCATAGCTAATGCAATATATGTTACTCACACATATCACTCATAAATGATATGACACAAGGGACGTCAGCTACATAGCTACATCTTTGGGTGCTCCTCAGTCTTCTGAAAATAAAAACAATTGATTAAGTAAGTTTATTTTACCGACACTGATATATAAATAGTACAAAGAAAAACATAAATATTGAGTGATCAACGTAGATAACCTCAAACATATCGTATATAAATCGTACAAATTTTATAAATAATTAATAAACGTCAAAGTGATATGTGGCAAATGTAATAAATACAAATAAACATGTTAAATCGCCGAAATAGCATTTTACACTTTTACTTACGATAGTGATGTTTCTGATTGTCAAAACATAAATTGCTACTAAATATATTTCAGTCTCATAAAATATATTTTTGAATATCATATATATATATATATATATATATATATATATATATATATATATATATATATATATATATATATATATATATATATATATAAAAAATATTATATTAATTTATTATTTTAAAATAGGAAGGGGGCTTAATTCAAAGGGGATTTACAAATTAAGCAAGTTTTAAAAAATTAAAAAAAAAAATTAAATTTCTAAATAAATTTGGTTTTTAAAACAAATGTGGAAAAGGGAAAATAGACTACTAGTGTGTAGTAATGTATCGGCTTCTTTTGAACCGCTGCAAATTGATGTTGGGTGTAAATTGTGGTGTCAATTTATTTATCTTGTAAGCCTTCGTTCAATGATCTAGCCATTATCCCTATGATGAAGGTAGATCAATCCTAAATAGCTTTGTTCCGTTAAAAATATACCATTTATAACCGCTGCTGATCCATCCGGGAGCGATTTATCAATGTTTCCGAATGAGTCGGCTTTCATATTGATTCATACTAATGTCCCAGACTCGTCCTTCATTCTAGAAGGGTTGAATATAATAATTAATATAAATAGTTAAATTAGGATAAAATGTTTAAATGTGAGGGAATATTTGCCAAGTTAATAAAGTCTTTTGCCAGATATAAACTCATTGATAAACTGATACACATTTTAATAAGGTATTTTGATTCATCAAGTGTGTACAAATTTTGTCACGTTCTACATTGCTTCTCTTGTCAATTTATAACCAATTAACTTCCATAGTTTACACTTACTTCCTCCATTACGTTGTAAATGCCTATATGCCTAATTTATGGTGGTGTCATAATTAAGAACAATCGCAAAATAGTGGCATTTATTTAATTAATTACTTATATGCAGCAATTTTATTTTGCTTAAATAAGGATGTACGCGTTAAAAATGAAATATTCACTTACTTAAGGGTCAAACATCCTTGACAACTTCTGTTAGGGCTAAAGTGATATATTTCTACTACTGACAATATCTTTCAATTACAGCATAAACAAATGGGACATTCAATCACTTTTGATAGCAAATGAGTTATTGCCTTTCGTAGCCTAAGGTCACGTTTATTATCGATAATATGCTCTCATTAGCAGAGACACATGAAGCTAAGGCTTCTTTCGATTTGATAATCATTCATTTCATTACTATGGTAGACCAGTCGTAAATAACCTTCTTCCGTGAAAGGGATTGCCAGCAATTACCGCTGCAGATCTATTGCGAAGTACTGTATCTATGTTTTCATGAAAGTCGGCCTTATTTCAGAAAACCAATTCACGGTCTAGACTCACCTTTCATTAGGGATTGATTGAACGCGATAATTAATGTGATAGTAGGATACGAATGATAAATGGAAAGGAATATTTATCATATTCACGAAGCCTTTTATAATAAGAAAAGATCAATTACCCTAATTTTAGAGAACACAAGTGACCTATACACATGTGTTGACAGC
The DNA here is from genome assembly GCA_025642065.1 of Paralvinella palmiformis. NCBI lineage: Eukaryota > Metazoa > Annelida > Polychaeta > Terebellida > Alvinellidae > Paralvinella > Paralvinella palmiformis. The sequence goes on from JAODUP010001042.1 coordinate 21,513, forward strand.
ATGGATTGTTTTTTGCGAATTGAGTAGTGGTATCTAACCGATAAAAAGTGTCTTATACTTCATTGTCATTATACTTTGACATTTACAGGTTTACAGTACAGGATCATAATAAATCATGAATTTGTATGCATCTAAATGCAATGATCGTATTAAATGTAACTGTTCCAGCTAAGACACAGGTAAGGCGAAATAAATAAAGCTAGTAATAGATATTATTACGTCGTCTCCTAATGCAAATATAAATATTTGTAGAAAGTTTAATTTAACTGAAATTAAGCATATGTTTATCAGTATTATACCTAGTTCGATTGAATAATCTAATAGTCTTTATCTAGAGCGTTTAATTTAATTAAATAACTTTGGTACGCTTGGTATTATTTGTAACTTACTTTATAGCATCAAATTCATATTGTCATAAAGAGGACTAAGGTGCATCCTAGGATTTAAGTTACATCTAAGGTTCCCATGTTAAATATGCCGTTGTTTTCTCCTCTTATATGAATATTCATTCAGACAAAAACCCCATAAACTTCTGCACCTTTTATGGCGTGACATCAATTATAATTTCTTGAGAATGTTACATATTTTATATTGGATTAATAGGTATAAAATAGCGACAATTTATATTACAACAAAAGCAATATGTTTAGAAATAATAATAACAACAACAACAACAACAACAACAAGATTAACACAATCCAGGAATAAAAACAAAAATGCCAGAAACTGCAACAACAACATAATATGCAAATATAACAATAGTAGGAACAACAACGGGATCTACAATAACATAACAAACAAAAACAACAAAATGAACAATAATAACAGAAATACTAACAAAAACAAGACAAACAGAAACATTAAGAACACGAACAGCAATTTTACAACAGGAATAACAACAGGAACAACAACAGGAACAACAACAATAACAACAACATCATACGCGACAACAATAAAAAGAAAAACAACAATAACAACGACGACGAAAACAGGACAAATAGATAAAGCCTCAACATAAATATAAATTGGAACAATAGGAACCACAACAACAAGAAGATAACAAACACAGGGAAAATAAAAACAACACGAAGAACATGAACAGCATCATCGATAAAAAGAAACAAAACCGATAGAAATGACAGCTGCAAGAACAACAACAACAACAACCACAACTGCAGCATCAACAACTGTAATAGCAACAACACAAATAACGACAGAAGTAACAGGTTCACAAAACTGTTGAAGCAATTACAAGGCAACTACAACATGGTCAAAAACAGCACCACCAACAACAGTAACAGCAATAGTGACAACTTCAACATCAGCAAAGACAGCAATTGCAAGAACAGCACTAATACCTCTCACAGTACTAACAGTAGCAACACTATTAACCATAACAATAACAATCACAACAACAAAAGAAGCAGCAACAACAACAGTAACGATAGTTACAATAGGAACGAGAACAACATTAATTGCTGTTGCTGCTTCAGGAACAGCCTAAGGTTAAACATAACGGAAATGACGTCAAATTACCTGGCAAATAGGCCATTACTTAGGCCTCGAGGTGATACATTAGGGCATATGATGTCATCTGTGTTTAGCCTTTAACTGAAACAAGCCGGTACATCTTTATCTGTAATTTTCTTTTTCTGGATCTCTGTGACCTTAGAGGGTTAGATCGGAATATTGCAAGTGATGGGATCGAACGTATGTAATGTGTCCCCTGGCTGAGTTATCATTAACTGATGGCTTATTGATTGGATCCGGGAATGGTGTGATGTTTTTGAATAGGCACTGCTTCGGCATAATGAGAGACAAGACTGTGACCATAAATGTAAAATAACATATCCATATGGATTGGTGAGTGACTGTGTTCGCACATATGTGTGCCTGCGCGCGCGCGCGCGCGTGTGTGTGTGTGTGTGTGTGTGTGTGTGTGTTCCCTCTTTTAAGCTTTGACCGTAAACGAGAAATTATAGCCAAAGCCGAGAGGGAAAGGAAATAGGACGTAATTTAGGCTGCAGTATTTATTAATTAAGATGAATGCTTGTCATGCTATTCCATAAAAGATAGAACAAATTAGAAAAGGGTCAAATAAGATTCTTTAAACTACTAAGGAACGTGACGGGGAGTATATATAAATCTACCATATTTTATCTCTGTTATCAGTTTTGAATTCCTTCATGAGAATATAAGAGCAACCAGGAATCATATACATTCTGATAATTGTAAACGTTATTTAATATAAATTGCTCTCTTGAACGTTTATTGTGACATTGATGAGACTCATGCTGAAATAACCATGGCTCCTTAAAATGTATGCACATTGTTTGATATCATTGATCACCCGATAATACTGAAATGCATATAAATGTTCTTTGGCATCCAAGAGAAAGTCTTAACCTGGATTAAGTCGTATATCAATAACATAACTGTGTTTCAGTAGCGGGTAGAACATCATCTGATGTGTCTTTTTATTTTGCTTTATAACCAACTAATTGCTGCACATATGCTAGCCCAGTTTGTGAAATGATTAAACTGCATAATATTAAATATTGTTGTTTTGCCGACGATAGTCGGATTGATACGACATTAAAGCCATGTGATAAAAGGGGTGATATTTCGTCATTAATTGAAGCTTAAATATAATCGACAAAGAGCAGAATCTCTTATACTTGTTGAACAAGAATAAAACCGAATTCAGTGTTTTCTCATCGAAGCCGCATATACAGAACACTGGTAATAATCTCCCTCACTGCCTCTCTCCTTCTCTTTCTCTCCCCTCTCTCTCTCTCTCGGTCTCTCTCTCTCTCCTCCAGAAGAAAGCGTTTGTTAGACAATAAGGCAGAGTTTGAATTGAAAATAATGCAAGATTGAACAGGGAGACCTCGTGACAACCCTAGCTAAGCAGTTCTGAACTCACTGCAGTTTTAAAATATCCTTAGATGCAATGTTATAAAACAGAGGATTGCAGTAATTAAGCCTGCTAGTAATGAGTGATATAGCAATGGTTTTAGCACCCGAAAGAGAAATATAGAGCAGAATAGAGCACAATAACGAATGTGATAGAAGCAGGAGCGACATGTCAGATAAATATGTTTTCTGAAATTAAAATCGCCATTAAATGTAACACTAAGATTACGTACAGTGTATTATGGTGTGGTCCTGTGGCTAAGGATGTTCGTAGGAAAGAAATGAGTACGTTTGCTGCGTTGTCTGGATGTCGCAAAATGATGAAATCTGTCTTGTTGTCACACAACAAGAGATATCACTGAGACAGTCATCAAGTTGTTTAAGGGAAAGATCAGTGTCTGCTGTAGATAAACATATGTATACGTGGGTGTCATCTTCATATAAACGATGGTCTAATATGTGGCTGTAAATAAGTGAGCTTAGTGGTCGGGTATACAGAATAAACATTAGTGGTCCAAGAACAGAGCTTTGGGGAATACCGCAAAGCAAAGGCACTGCCATCGAAAAACATTTTTATTTTTCATATATATATATATATATATATATATATATATATATATATATATATATATATATATATATTTGTTTAAGTTTTTTATGTATGACTTCCTTAGATCTCCAGATATGTACTCAATATGATAATGCTCATCAATGTAGCTTATTAAATTAACATTTTTATTAAAATTACTATTACTTATGTTGATATTGTTGTTGTTGTTTGTTTTAAAGAGATTGCTTGGCCTATTGAATCTAGCCCAATTCATTAATACATAAATGGACACACAATGCCTGTTATGCATGTAAGTTGCTGTATGTGTGTGTCTGACGGATTGGGGTGGGAGAGTTAATAGGAACTCTTACAGAGTATCTTAAATCGTATTTGCTTCATCCGAACTTTTCCTCCGGCTAATTCAAGCCAATAGCGTATTTTAGTATTAAGCATATCCGAGTATTTGTGTGTTTACAAAAAGAAAACTTACCAGTAAAGTTAGCTAGAGCGTAAGACTCTTAACGAAGAGATCGTCTCATCGAGACACGGGAGCTACAATGCATATCATGCGGCGACTGGTTCACTCAACTAGAATTGAAGACCTGACTGGTCGTGTTGGCGATGTGTCTGAGTAATGCTCTGCGCTTATAATGGCAACAAGCTTTTTTACTCCCTCTGGAGTTGAGGTGTCTACTGGATTGAAGCAGCTCTGAGTAATGAATAATAATAATAATAATAATAATAATAATAATAATAAATAATAAATTAAAAGTACCCCAGAATAGCACAGATGAATGTGGCACTATATAAAAGAAACAGAATTATCACTAACATTATTTATGGCTTGTGTAAAGAAATATTGCTACAAAACAATTATCCGTTACTTTCAGTCGTCCCGATACTGCAATGGCTAGAGTAATGCGCTTTAACTCACTATGTTGTGGGTTTGAATCTGACTCACATCTAGGTTTGTGGGATGTTCCTCTAGAGTGTTTCCTCTCAGTCATATATCCCAGATGTGATCAGCGCCGAGGCTAAATAACTAAATACTTCGACTCAACTCAACTGAGACACATTCCGGTTAATGTAATATAACGAGTCTTATGGCATGTACTTCAGTAGTTCACCACGAGGATTAATTCTAAATAACTTCAGAATTTGAATAGATGACATATTTATATTACTATGGCGCAAACTCCGGAATTCAAACCTGCGACTTCCCGTACTGCATGACCAAGAGTCGGGAGTCCCACTCTCTAACACATGATGCCACTTCTTTAGCAGCAATATAACAAGGATTTGTTGCAGACGCTTCGAGGGCTAAATACATTGTTCCTTACTTACGGCACCATTGTTTATTAATGAAGACTACTGTTTGTCATATTTTGCCTAAGCTAATGTCAAGGCATCCCGTGAATCCACTCTTGATTTAATCGTGCGGAAACCACACTTTAATCCTCAGATTAGCGTGATTATTTGACACATTGCTGGAATCCTGAACCTGTGGGAAAATAATAAGAAATAAATCAGGTTAAGGGATATTGCAGTTTTGGCTCTGATGCGAGCTTGAGAACCTCAGTGAAAAAAATAAGGCTTATTAATGGCCTGAATGAGGATTAGTAGCGCCTTCCTCAGTTGTCGCGTCCAAAGCACGGAATAGACTCTATGACGTCGTAAGAAGCCTGTGTTTCATTGAAATATATAATGCGACAATAATAGTTGTATGGCTTTCTGCATAGTCTTCAACTGAATGGTTGTTCGTAAGCGATGTTTTATCTTCACATACTCGGCGATTGATAGACTAAAACGTGAATTAATATTGAAATACCAGAGGCATAACGTAGCAAATTTCTTATTTATCATACATATAATAATAATAATAATAATAATAATAATAATAATAATAATAATGTATATTTAATAAAGCGCCATTACTAGCAGGAGCCATTCAAAGGCGCTGTACAAATAATATGTAATATAATAATACCCCAAATAATGTCTGTAAAAACCTTGTAATGATTTAAAAGATAATAATTATTTATCTGTGAAAGCGACCTTAAATAGGTGTGTTTTTAGAAGAGACTTAAAATTTCCAAGAGTCGATGCATTTCTAATATTTGCCGGCAACTTATTCCACAAAGTGAGGGCTGCAACACTAAATGCACAATCACCATATGACTTGAGCCGAGACACTGGCACCTGAAATAGTATCTGACTGGATGACCTGAGTTTTCGGGATAACTTTCTAATGGAAACCAGTTCACACAGATATTCTGGCGCCATATTATTAATAGATTTATAAGTTATTAACATAATCTTAAAATGGATACGCTGTCTAACAGGTAGCCAATGTAGTTTTTGAAGAATTGGGATGATATGATCATATTTTCCAGTATTTGTCACTATGCGAGTTGCACTATTCTGAATTCGCTGAAGGCGATTAATGTTATAATCAGATATGCCATATAACAGGGAGTTAAAATAGTCTATACGAGATGTAACAAAGGCATGAACTACAGTTACAAGTGATTCTTGTGTCAAGAATGTTTTTAAACAGTGGATGTTCTTAAGATGGTAGTAGGCAGCTCGGCATACTGATGTGACATGTTCATGCATGTTAATACATTGGTCAAAAATAACCCCTAGATTTTTTACTGACCCATTAGGGGTAATCGAAGATGCACCCATCTGTAATGCTGGTATATTTAGGGATTTAACACAATGTGGCGATGCCAAATATAAAATATTTGTTTTATTATCATTTAGTTTTAGAAGATTTTGAGTCATCCATAGCCGAATATCGGCAATACAATGTTCTAAATTCTTCAAGGAAGAGTAGAAATTTAACTCATTCTCAGGATCCAGTGATATATACAGCTGTGTGTCATCAGCATATAGGTGCTATTTAACCCCATATCGCTGCGCAATGATCCCAAGAGGACGGGTATACATTGTGAAAACCAGAGGACCCAGAACTGAACCCTGTTGTACACCAGATAACAAAAACTGAATGTCAGATAAAATACCATGAACAGACACTCTCTGGAAGCGTTGTTCCAGATAGGATCTAAACCATTCAAGTACTCTACCTGACAGACCAAACATGTCTTTTAACCTAGAGAAAAGTACATTATGGTCAACTGTATCAAATGCAGCAGACATGTCCAGAAGATCAATTGACATCATAATATCATTTTTCACTCGAACCAAGGCTGTTTCAGTGCTGTGACCACTTTTATAGGCAGACTGTAGTGATTCATTAAGGTTATTATTGATTAAATATTCGTTTAGATGGAAAGCAACTGCCTTTTCTATAACTGTAGATACAAATGTAAGATTTGAAACAGGTCTGTAATTGTTTAGAATATTACAGTCCATAATGTGTTTTTTATTAATGGTTTTACAAAGGCAGCTTTCATGGATCTTGGGAAAACACCCAGAGATAATGATTTATTAAATATATTTGTAATTGGGTTTATCAGAACATCCAGACAATCTTTCACAATCCATGTAGGTATATGGTCAACTGCACAGAAAGCATTAGGGACTTTTTCTGCTAGTCATGCTACTAAAACATTGTCTTTTGTCGAATTAAAGACACGAGCCAGTTTTTGCATTCAACAATTCGCTTAATTAATGGATTGTTGTTACCTGTTGTACGTGATGAATATGTTCTTCTAATCTATTTTAGGTGTGTTATTAAACACACTGTTTGGCATAAATGAGCAAGAAAGGGTTACATGAAAACAAGCAGTTGATAGCCCTTTGGCGAGAAACAGCATTAGAGAATATATTTGTAGAAAAGGAATTAGCAACTTTAATGTAGATACCAAGAATTGACAAAATGACCATTATTTCCCTATTTATGTATTCACACCTGATAATAGTTAAACTATTTGTATTATCTTCCATTTGGTGGGATGCTGAAAATAGGAAATATCTTGACATTGTTCCTCAGAAAGATTGTCAACAGTTTGGTGACATTAATAATCTTTTACGTTATTGGCGAGGATGTCAGAAACTATTTAGCATTTTCTTTGTTGTTTAATGTCCTTGATGTTAGTCATCTTTGTCGTGCTAGTGCAGGTTGGAACTTATTAACTTGAAATGTAGCCAAAGATAATTTGAAATATTTAAACCTCTAAATTATAATTATACTCGAATAAAAATAGATAATTTAACGTATTGTGATGAAACGGATCCGTTTGCAGTTTTTACTCTAAAAATATTCCATTAGTCCCCTAAAATGTATCGGTTTATAGCACACAATTTTACACAATATATATCCTAAAGTGTTCACACAACATTCACCTTTGGACTTATATATCCTGACATATGTAATGTGTGAAGATGACATCCGATTTGTGTGTAATAGTATATATATACACACATGGGATGTCATCTTCATACATGACATATGTCAGGATATATATATATATATATATATATGTGTGTGTGTGTGTGTGTGTGTGTATGTGTGTATGTGTGTGTTTGTGTATGTGGGCGCATGTTTGTGTGCGTCTGTGCGGGTGTGTGCGTGTGTCTATGTCGGTTGTAATTTTGATGTATAATGGTAATCATGAATGAATCACACTCTTCTTACTTGTCATCTTTCTTTCCGGCTTTTTCAAAATTCCCTACTCATTAGAAATATTTAAATCTCGAAATAATAATTAACAGGAAATAACTCAAAACTGTACCGAAAACAACAACAAACGAATTTCAAATGCTATTTTAAAAGACACCAAGCACATACATAAATAGGATAGTCTAAATGTTTAAAGGCGTATGGTTGTTATTTTGATTTATCTAAACAAACAGTCGATTAGCATCAACGTCCTATCGCCATAAACTAGTGTAAATGGCATCCCGGGATTTGAAGTACCTGTTAAATGTCCCGTTATTTAGTTTTTCTACGATTTTCAGGGATGAGAATAAGCACAGAAAATAATTACACCTCTCATAATGGACTAGCAGCAGCAAATTTAGTTTGATGATTTACAGGTTTGTTACTGGATTAATATTATATATATATATATATATATATATATATATATATATATATATATATATATATATATATATATATATATATATATATATATTACACACAACACAAAATGTATATAGCACGAACAATGTGAGTATTAGTTAAATGTACAGAAAGAGAAGGAATATTATCAACAACAGTAATGGAGACCTTTTGGCTGTTTTCAAAATTATCGTTTATACAATTAGCATCATAAGAGAAGAAATGGGAAAAGAGGGATTACAGCATAAAGCAGTAGCAATAAAGACAACAATAATCTAAATACAACCATATATCACGTACTTATGACTCCAATCAATGTTAATTATCTATATTTCCTGATGCTTTCTACAACATAATTATAGGGAGCTACTAATGTTAATGTGATTGGTAAAGCAGTTTTCTATTAGGATACCACTGGCATTATTACCAAATGATGAATACATCAACTTGTTTACCTGGAAACATTTCCACATTTCACTAACATTATGACACACTCTGATATGTTGAATAAAAAAACAGAATCTACATCATACTGAAGATCCATATTTCATAAAACATATTATGGAAACAATGTACACGCAGATGACGTCATGATCCACTTGTCAATCAACTGACAGAGCAATGGTTTTATTACAATCCCGTTTAGTATTTTCAGGTACAGTTAATACTCTTAACTCACATACTTACCTTCAATAGGTCAGCATATTGTTATTATATTGGAATGGTGTCAACCACCAAATGCCAATCATTATCATTATGTCCATGCAATGGCAATGGAAGTTACAAAGAATAGCAAGCCTACGAAAACTGTTTAAGGACCTTAAGGGCTCGAGACAAAGACTATTACATTATGCAATCCAGAGAGCTGTAACACACAAACGCTGACTTAATTTCAGATAAATAATACTTTTACAATTGCTCGTATTCGCATTAGGGAAGGGCGTATACAAATATATTTCTGGCTTTGTTCTTTTCTAAATATACATAAATAATTATCTCTGGATGTTTTCCCAGGATCCACGAAGGTTGCCCTTATAAAGCAATTAATAAAAAAATCCACACTATTGACTGTAATAATATAAATAATTACAGAACTATCCCAAACCTTATATTTTATCAAATGTTATTGAAAGGGCGGTTACTTTCTCTCTAAACAAATAGTAAATCAATAATAACCTTAATGAATCATTAAACTCTGCCTATAAAATTTGTCATAGCACTGAAACAGCCTTGGTTCCGGTGAAAATTATATAGTATCGTTGGATACAGTTGACCATAATGTACTTTTCTCTAGGTTAAAGTACTTAAATGGTTTCGATCCTATCTGGAACAACGCTCCCAGGGGTTGTTTCTTCGTGGTATTTTATATGACGTTCAGTTTTTGTTATCTGGTATACCACGGGGTTTAGCTCCTGATCCTCTGGTTTTCACAATGTATACCCTTCCTCGTGGGATCACTGCGCAGTGATATGGGGTTAAATATCACATGTACGCTGATGACACAGAACTTTATATATCACTGGATTTCCCTTCTTTATTGTCTAATTTAGAACATTGTATTGCTGATATTCGGCTATTGATAACTCAAAATCTTCTCAAACTAAATATTATTTAAACAAATATATATTTGGAATCACATCATTATGATAAATCCCTAAAAATACCAGCATTACAGATGGGTACATCTTCGATTACCGCTAATGGGTGAGTACAAAATCTAGGGGTTATTGTTGTTCTACGTATAAACATGTATGAACATGTTACATACGTATGCCGAGCTGCCTACGACCACCTTAAGAACAATCACTGCTTAAAAACATTCTTGACACAAGAAATATTTGTCACTGTAGTCTATCCCTTTGTTACATTTTGTATAGACTATTGTAACTGCCTGTTATATGGCATATATAATTACAACATTAATCATCTTCAGCGAATTCAGAATAGTGCAACTCGCATAGAGACAAATACTCGAAAATATAATCATATCACCCCAATTCTTCAAAAAACACTTTCGCTACCTGTTAGACAGCGAATCCACTTCAAGATTTATTAATCACTTATAAATCTATTAATGAAATGTCACCAGGATAGATGTGTGTACTGGTGTCCATTAGGAAGTCATCACAAAACTCATATCACCCAGTCAGATACTATTGCAGGTCCCAATGTCTCAGCTCAAGTCATATGATGATTATACGTTTAACGTTGCAGCTTCCACTTTGTGGAATATTTTGGCAGTAGAAATTAGAAATGTGTCCTCTCTTGAAAATTTAAAATCAGTTTTATAAATACACATGTCCAATGTTGCTTCCACAGATTAATAATTATTATCCTTTGAATCACTTATAGGGTTTTTACAGGGATATTGTTTGGAGTATTATTATATTACATATTATTTGTACAGCGACTTTGAATGTCTCCTGCTAGTAAGAGCGCTTCAAACAATATACATTATTATCATTAGTATTATATAACTTATTATGATCCTTTACGTGAAAAAATGTATTTGTCAAAGTATAACAACAGAAATATCTAAGAGTTGCATTTTACCCTTTGTATTCGTGGCTTAGATTCGCACTTTTATCTGAAAGCACCTTTAAAACATATCATCCTCTTTGGTATAATCAACATATAGAATTCCATGTTGCTGCAATTAATGTCAATGTCATTTAAAAGATAAATGAGCAGGCAATGATTTTAGATGATTGTCTTTATTAAACGGATTCATAAAATATTAGAACTCGGCTAAAAGTTAATAAAGTTCAGGCAATTACTTCTTTGAGTTAAATGTTTATAAATAATTGTGGGAATACTCTTTATCAATAAATTGTCAAGCATAACTCAACAAAATCTAATGGAAATAATCCGATAGAGCCCAAGTACCTCATGCGAACCCAGCTGTACGTTTAGTACCCAAGCATGTCTATCTGTTCCGATATATGCACACAGTCATGTGAGCAATGACTACTTGTCCGATTAATTTCAGAGCTAACTTCTGGTGTCCAATCTATGAGCAGTCAGGCCACAAAAGTCGCATTTACACCTACACTCTCTGTAATTGACGTATGGGCTGTAATCGATCTGATTTATTGATTCGGGTGTACACTCAGCAAATATTTAGCCATGAAGTAAATGATTATGCATCACCTGTGTGTCATCATTTATTTTTCATCGACAACATCAGTTCTTTGCAATATGGCATGAATAACGCGCTTGAGAGACTTTATCATGAATTCATGAGACCTACGACAGAACTATGTCATTGAATAATTTAAGTCCCACTTTATTACTTTGTCGGGTTTTTCAGTTAACAATCTTTTCCTCGTCCAGTTGTTGACTAAATATTTTCAGCTCTTTGTTTGCTCCAACAACCATTACTTGATAGGACATATATAGGCAGACCTATTCTGTTAAAATGTTTATAGAAGACATTCAGAAAATAATACGTGTCTGATCTTAATGCTATATCAAATGCACTCGCTTTGTAGAGAAGGAGCTGAAGAGACAAAAGTATTCTGTTGGCATCATTTTGCCATTATCTTGTAAAAGAAAGTATTGTCCACCAAAATCTTCAAACATTACCCTAATCACTCAGAGAGTTGTAGTTCTGAATCCTGAAGGTTGTGCTATCAATTAACTGTATATCCTATGTTGCTTCCTTTCTCCGACAGGCAGAATACTCTCCCTCATACACTATGATTTCATCTCTCACTGATATAATACAAATTCAGTTGACAAAAGGTTAATTACTTGAATACCTATGATTAACATCTTCTGAAAACTTACTAATTAGCAATATGTTGACCCAATCCCTTGTCAGTGACATGGCTCTAAATCTGACGTCGTATGACAAATACTTGGCATTTATCAGATGTTCGTCATACTGCATGATTCTATCTTCGTCCATTTGTTGATTTGTAGTTAGTAAATTGATCTACTTCGGTAATTTTCACTGTATGCTGAGTTATTGGTACTATTACGAGAGTATGCCCCTGTGTCCATTACTGATAATAAATAGTTTGCCCAATGTATTTCCTTTTGCGAGAGTGTCCTATTGGATCTTTTCCCAATCGGAAGTCTGGTGTTGGTGGTGACTCTCATAACTTGATCAGAGAAACGAAGCCTCTAACTTCGATGAAGGAATATGTGTGTCATCTTCAATTAGCGTATTTGTATTCCTAGTTTGTGTGTCATAAATAGTTTTTTGATGTACTGATACAGCTTCTCTCAAAAGTAATATGTATATTAATCTCTTATTAATTAGTTATTGGCTTTATTGTAGAGAACATTGGAAAGTGAATAAAGTACCATTTTTGTTCACGACTTTCTCATGTGGATTTATTTTTCTGATGTATCTTTTCTAGTTTTAATATTATATCAAACTTGATTATTGCTTTACTACCATTTCTGAGTTGTTGGGCATATTTAGATTCGTTTGTTTCAGGGGAATTCCTATGACGGGATGTTTATTTTCATACTTTCTAGTCTTAAAAAGTGTACTAACATACCCAATGCATCTACATATTTGTTTACCATACGATATTCGTATATTTCCAGACACTTCGTCCTCATTTGGTTCAGTTACAGATCCTGTTGCTTCAATAATAATAATAATAATAATTGGACAACCAATACAATTTCATCCAGTTCTTATAAAACCAGATGCAGTGCAAAATATCATCTCATGGAGACGTGCTACATAAAATATATAGTTATTGATAAAACAATGAAAGGTTGCAGAAATCCTACAATTCGGTAAAAGAGGATTTAAGTAAAAACGTTGTGAAACACAATATATTAAATTTTCCCACACAACAAGAAGCAACAGCTTATGGCAAACGTGCAATCAAAAATTATATACTCATGTTGGCAACGTAGCTCACATATTATCTGCGAATAACAGAATGCGACCATCTAGCAACATAATTAAAAATAGGATTTTGACCTGGATTCAAATTGTCGTGATGACATTACCATTGTCAGTGGGAATTTACATGGACTAAACACCATTGAAAATAACGAGCACTATCTTATCTGTATTCCATTACTTTTTGGAGTGGTGGAAACATTGACAAAATTATAATGTGAATTGACTGATAATGTTCAAGATTATAAGGTGTTCATAGTAAATGGGAAAAGGGGACATTATTCTGTGTGGTCCTCATATACAGGACGAGTAGTCAAATTTAGATGCATTTCATACAGAATCTAATAGTATTGCAGAGTTCCACGATGTACTATAAGACATTGTCGAACAAAACGTGGACATATAAATGCATCATGATGATGTGGTGATTTCAATGCTAGAACATATGTGCTGACAGATAGTACCATAAACGATAAGTAGGACATGCAAAATGATCATGATGAATTTAATATTCCGAGGAACTGCATGGATGAAGACTGTGAATAAAGAATTTATGTTAATCTTTACTGAACTTGTGTAAAACTGTCAGAATTAACATGCTAAATGGCATACCAACAACGGACATACATATATTTCACCAAGTGGTTGTAGCATGGCATATTCTATACTGATGTTATTATTATTGTTTAACCAATTTGTTCATTTTACAGTAGGAGATAATATTTAACACAAATTCACTTCGCACTATCTGCCACTCTAGGAGATTGAATCAAGCTTAAAAATGGAAGCACACCAGAGTAACGTACTTCAAGGAGCACGCAAATAACACTTAGATTCCTCTTCCACGAAATGCACTCACACCAAGCCAAACAATAGCTTACAATCAAATATTGTACAAACGCTGTGACAGAATAATGGTTGTATCGAAGTATCGAAACAGCCTGTGTGAATACGGCTAGATATATTTTGAAAATACAAGACAGATTCTAACCTAAGTTCCTATTAGCACGCCAAGAAACAGCATAAAACATTATGCAAATGAGAAACGATAGAGTGATAATTATATCAAATAGGAAAAAGCTAGCAATTGTTCTACAGAATTGTAGAAGACAGTTTAAACAGTCTTTAGTTTACCGGAAATATACTAGAAGACGGTTGGTTAAAGTATTTTAAAACTTTGTTGCATAACAACCCTGATGTGTTGGCTACGTTGAGACAACAGACATGCAGTATTATAGCGAATTGCGATGTAAGTCGTAATGTAGGTGAATATACTGACCCCTCTTAGTTGTATCACGACAAAATAGTATATGTTATATATGGTTTATTACAACAGAAGTTCAGTTTGCATATATTGAATGAAATGATGAAATTGAGCAAGCAACTCGTGTGGAGTATTTATTATATATGTGCGGTTTCGGTACTCATGGCAACAACAGAATGCTGCTATCAACTTGTCTAAGTAACAATATGAAGGTAATATCTGTTTCAGCTCAACAAACACGGGAACTATTTTAGCAATTACCATGTGAGAAATATTGTAATTCAATGTAGTAATTACTAGATGGCTTTTACATTGATGTATTTTCCATTAATGTTGTTACTTTTTTACTACATATGTTGGCGGTAATAATGCATTTTACCTATGTGCTATTTACTCGGTTTTTATAACGTCTCCGAGTTTTTCCTATTATCGACAATCAGTATGAATAATAACAGGCTTAAAAACAACTTTCGTGACATCCATATAAATACGGCTAATTTGGTGAAATTCATTTGGTCGCGCCACCAGAGAGACAGAGATAATAGTTGTCTATAGACTATTATCATGTATTATAATTCTATTGCTTGTTTATTTTCTGGGGATTTTGAAATTCGCGTCAAAGCCATCATAGGAATATTGTTATTACGTTGGGTTTTTTTCTGTTTATTTTCCTTCTAAATCAAGCCTGCCTGAATAAGCCAAATAAGAAAAATATATCTGTGAAATTTGCTTTCATCAAATCACAAATTGGCTCAAGCCGCTGGAGACGTCTTCTGGGACAATGATGGCAAATATTCATCTCGATTAACTAAACATTCATCCAAAGTACGACCTAATTCCTGTCATCCTCGAGGCTTTTCATGGACAAGCACATTCACAAACGCCTTAGCCCAATTTTGTAAAATCAGATTAATTTGTATCACAACATTCTTCGATCCAATCAAGTCGGTACTCAGTGAAGGCTCACTCATTTAGAACAAATATTATATATATTCCACTTATAGAACTGTAATATTCTCCTGAGGTCGCAGTGACCCAGAACTAATAATTATACATAACGATGCACCGTTTATTTCAGTTATTGGTTATACTGAAATAACATTATACACCTTAATATATGACCTGGAACTATATGTCTTGGCCTATTTATCAACTAGTTTGACATAATGTCCGTCTAGGATAACCTCAGGGTATTCCCAGCGATTATTAATTATATTTATAAACGCATTAGCCCAATTTTGTAAAATCAGATTAATTTGTATCACAACATTCTTCGATCCAATCAGGTCGGTACACAGTGAAGGCTCACTCATTTAGAACAAATATTATATATATTCCACTTATAGAACTGTAATATTCTCCTGAGGTCGCAGTGACCCAGAACTAATAACTATACATAAAGATGTACCGTTTATTTCAGTTATTGATTATATTGAAATAACATTATAAAAGTATTTATAAAACTAAACTATCTAATTTATTAAACTACGTCGTTGTCTGTTATTCTAATGCTATGTTTTTGCCGATTCTAACTCCCAACCTCCCAACGTACTAACTGACCAACCAACAGATAAACATAATAATGTAACTGGTAGTATTATCTTATATGCCTTCTTGGCATTTCAATTAAATGTTTTAAATTCAATTCGTTTATTTCAACATTCACATAACATAATTTTAATGAAAGCAAAGGCATATATAATTTTGAAAAGGAGGATGCTTGTAGCATTGCTTATATAATGCACCCCTTAATATAACATTAAAAACATTCATGACAAATTTTAAAACAAATTTTGAATGTCTATAGACATAATTGTATATTTTATTAAGAAACAACACAAAAATCGATATAAATTTAATTATTAAATTATGATTTCCTTATCATTGTTATTTCATTTAATAGCTGCGAAGTATGTTTTAAATTATGTTTATATTTAACCAGTTACCAGATACCATAATATTGTTTTTCAGAAGACCTTAATATGGTAATCAGCTTAGCTTAGTGCACTTTGTATTTCGTTTCAGCTTCTTTTGATCGGCATTCAAAAATACCCTGTATAGGTTGATTTTCTTATTACATGCATTTACTAAGCATGGGGTTAACCAAGATTTGTGGTTTGAATTACAATTTGCATTCTTCCGAATAATAGGACAATATGCATTGAATATCTTGGTAATATACGGTGGTATGTGCTAATAGCTGTATTTACATAATTACCGTTAGTTACTTAAGTCCAATCAGCATTCCTTAACTTGTTTGATAGCAATTCCTTTTGAAATGCTATGAGTTAGGTGATCCAATCAAGTGTTTGTTTATGCGTTGTATGAGTATGTGTGTGCATGAAGGAGTGCGTGCATGTGTTTTTGTGTATCTCTCTCTCTCTCTCTCTCTCTCTCTCTCTCTCTCTCTCTCTCTCTCTCTCTGTATATATATATATATGTGTGTGTGTATGTGTGTCTGTATGTGTATGTGTGTGTGTATGTATATATATATATATATATATATATATATATATATATATATATATATATATATATATATGTATGTCTGTATGTGTATGCGTGTGTATGTGCGTGCGTGTATGTGCGTGTATGTGTGTGAATGTGTATGTGTATGTGTATGTAAGTATGTATGTGTGTATTTTAGGGTACATATAAAGAGGCAACAGGCACAGAGCATCAACATATCTAAACATCCTTCGAGACCTACATCCATAAATCTAAATACAAATACAACTATACATACATTAATCTCAAACTAAGATGTTCCATACCTCCACATGTTGATAGATGTGTGCGTATACCTAAGCATGTGTTTGGTCTACTCATCAGCCTGTGGGAACGAGCTAATTCGCTTTTCGTACGCGAAAAATATGTCACGACCAAAGGAAAGCGGCTACATGCAGGCTACGTACAAAAAGCGGAAGCACGTAAAAAACATACCATTTGATATCACAGGTCGCTGGAAACAACACGTGCGTGTGGTTCAATGGTGACTTGCTACATACACATCATAAACTATTTTGACACCACAGTTTACATTCAACAATAATTTTCTGTGGTCCAAAAGAAACCTGTATATAAAACATTTCGATACCTCATATGAACCATATATATCGATACACGTCCGACTGGTCTGGCGTCGAAGTTCTTCTCTAACCTAAGTGAAAAGTTAAGCCTTTTATAATATTTTATTGCAGATAATTGATATTCCGTGCTAACATTTTTAGTCTCTAACCAACCAAATAAAGGGATTGTAATTACATCATAACATATGAAAATATATAGATTGTGGCGTTAATGCGTTGATATAATTTATTTCTTCTATATGAACAAATGCTAATTTATGTGTTTATTTTGACAAAAGAATCTTAAACGGCGATAAATATGACATTGGTTGAGACTGTGATTAGTACTCTAGTGTTTTACTTATTAAAATTCGTTTGTATTATTCTAAGCCCTTAGTTAGTTCGACAGAAGGCCAGGTAGCCCCCGCATGAGCAAGGTTGTTTAACATACTGTATTATATAATCCGGGAATACACTAGATATGCACTTGTCGTTTGTTTATTTTTTTGGCTAAACTAAAATCCAATTTAATTATAGAGAGTATTACCAAATATATTAAATTTGTATAAGTTTTATTTTAAAACTAATTTAGAATTATTATGTTATTTGGTGGAGAGGGGCAGCACACTTATTTGGTTTAAGAACACACCCTAGTTTAGTTTCCTAGATACTCTTGTTGTACAGAACTTCAAGTGAATCGCTGAAATCGCCACTTGGACTAACACACTGGTATTAATTCATTATTAAACATTCACTGCAATGGGATCAGTGACAACATGTATTGTATG
>JAODUP010001042.1:42500-52500 GCA_025642065.1 Paralvinella palmiformis
GACAACGGACAGGTTATCAAATAGATAGATAAAGTTATATCATGATAGATAGATAATTTAATAACAATAGATTTGCAAGACAGACAATAAATGAATATATATATATATGATATATATATATATATATATATATATATATATATATATATATATATGTAGATTGATAATTGTTATATGGTTAGATATACAGATAAGCAGTTAGATAGATAGATAGATAGGTAGATATATATATAAGTAGATAGATAGATAGATAGATAGATAGATAGATATATAGATAGATAAATAGATAGATACATAAATATATAGATAGATAGATACATAGATAGATAGATAGATAGAAAACCGCACACACAAGGTTGGAACGTTTTCATTCAGGTGCATGGAATCCACCAATAAAACATACAAACATAATTTCGAACATACAAACATGCCTACATATATGCATTAAACTGTAAAAATACATCATCAACTTCCATCCAATCCAAGCTCGGTGGCTTCAGTCCTTTTGTCAGCAAATATTTAGAAGATGGAACTAGTAGTTCAAGGAACATGCTAAAGTAACACAAAACAGACTTGGCGTCAAATTATGTAGTAAGTAGCCCCATCACATATACCTCGGGGTGATCCATTATGGCGTATGATGTCATTTGAGAATAAGCAATAACTAAGGCAAAGCGGCACATCTTCATTTCCAAGTTTCTTTCGGGATCTCTGTGATCTCAGGAGATTGGACCGGAATAGTACAGGTCATGGATTTAAATGCGTGTAATGTGAATGGATTCAGGATTGGTGCGATGTTCCTGAAAGCGCACTGCTTCAGCAGAGTGATAAGTAGACTTATAGCCATAAACATGCAAAATAATATATGTAGCTGAGTTAATGTGTTTGTATCCGTATGTCTCTTTCTGTTTGTTACCTCGTTTACTCATTAAGGAATTGTGCAGTTTTTGTGGTTTTGTCAGTTGTTAATTAAGAAGGATGCCTCTCCTGTTTTGAATCAAATAGTAATTGAACTAATGTGGATAGAGGATAATAGTAACATAACTACGTTTACTCAGATATTTCGTGATTAGCTGACGTATCCATGGATACCCGAGACAAACAACAACAACAACAACAACAACCATAAATCACCAAATCGCGGGCTTCACTTCAATACACAATTCTGAATCTCGTTAAGATAAACGATGGAATGGTAGACTTGATAACAGCATAAAAGACAACTATTATCACCGATACTTCGTGAGCTAAATATGGATTTAACCCTGTATCCAGAACGTCGTATCGGGCAACAGTTCTTTGAAGACATTAATCTGGCAGCTTTCCAATACAATCTCCATCACAGTTTCCGGAAGGTGTACTTACTTAATGTAAGCTATGATAGTTGTAAGCCTATTTTTATTGTTTTCAAATGGCTGACTGTTTGTGACTGATCTACTGTCTTAGTTTATTCGGTGATTGGTAGAATAGAGCGAAGAACCAAGATTAATACACCAGGGGTTCAGTATGTGGGTTGCCATGGACATTGACATATATAAAATGTTATCCCATTTACGGCAGGATCCAATTTTTGCTATAGAATAAATTCCGTGACCTAATATTTACGTGGAAAAGCTGAGTTAATATTTAGCGGCTGAGTTGCAATTTTACAGAGGGTATATGTAATAAGGGAAGTACCAACTTACAAATAACATCAATGTAAACACTATCTAGCTATATTCGCATTCGATGGTAATGTTTCATACAAGAGAATGACTTAATTACATACAGTGTCCTCGGGTCAGTAGATAACCGAAAACAATGAAGGCCGTGACATTAGCTCCTCAGGCAGATGGAGAACACTTTCGTACACATATTGACTAAGAGTATTTGATGGTAATGGCCAAGGTGTATAACATGTTATTGTTGGTGTTGTTGATGTGATTATTGTGGTTGTTGTTGTTTGTCTTCTTTTTGTTGTAGTTAGTGTTTCTTTTCGTGTTACTGCTGGTAGGTTAACACTAACATTAACACAACTATTCCGAAACTTGCTTACTGAAAATACATATTTTGTCTTTGTTTTTATTGATTACAAAAGTTGAAAATATATTATAAACTTAAAACAGCTAAAATAGTATAATTATGAACCATTAACTTAGAATGCATAGCACATCCAGTTTGACATCAAAGATAATTAAACACATGATATATATATATATATATATATATATATATATATATATATATATATATATATATATATATATATATACTGATTTGTAATCTAATAACTGAATATCGCATGCGAAAGATTTGCCTATGTGTACCTATATCTGTATGTCTGTCTGCTTGTATGTTTGTGTATATGGATGTATGTGTGGGCGTGTATAATAATAATAATAACTACAAAACATCTATAGCACCAATATCATCGAAAAGAATCGAGCTCAGTGGCGAACTTAGTACAGGGGTTGGGCAAACTCATAGTCCGGGTACGATGCAAAGTTCATCAACAATCATCAGATGGAAAGGAATCTTAGTAAGGATAAGCGAATGTGAAAGGGTGAGTTTTCAAATGGTGACACAAAGAAACTATGCCAATTAATGACTTAACATGTTCAGAGAGTGAATTCCAAAATGTAGGGACAGCAAATGAAAAAGCACGAGTCTCAGCAATAGTTTTAATCATGGGAACATACAGCAAGTGAAAACTAGATGAATGGAGTTATCTGGGCTTGGATGCTAAAGAAAGCATTAAAAATAGATATGAAGGTTCTCCGGAAGAAGGTGTTTGATAGGCAATAGTGCAGAGTTTAAAAATGATGCGAGAATGAACAGGGAGCCAGTGAAGAGATTTCAGATGCGGGACAGAATGGGAAAACCGAGGAGACCGTGTGACAACTCTGGCGAAGCAGTTCTGAACACACTTAAGTATTAGAATATACTTAGAATCGCTATCAAATGTAACACTAAGATTACGTACAGTGTATGATGGTGTGGTCCTGTGGCTAAGGATGTTCGTACGGAAGAAATGAGTAAGTGTAATGCGTTGTCTGGATGTCCCAATTCTGTTTTGTTGGCATGGAGCCTAAGTTTAATTTTGTCTTCCAGACTGAGTTATCACTGAGACAGTCACTAAGTTGTTTAATGGAAATATCAGTGTCTGCTGTAGATAAAGATATGTGTACTTGGGTGTCATCTGCATATAAATGATGGTCTAATTTGTGGCTGTGAACAAGTGAGTTTAGTAGTGTGGTAAGCAAACAGTAGTGGTCCAAGAACAGTGCCTTGGGGAACACCGCAAAACAAAGGCACTGCATTTGAACAACATGTTGTTATTTTTAGTGATTGAAACCTATTTATTAAGAATGAGCTGATCCAGGTAAGTGCTGTGCCTGATATGCCATACCAATCAGAGAGGCGATCTAGATGAACAGAATAATAAATTGTGTCATAAACCGCAGAAAAATCTAAACGTGTTAATTCTGTGACCTTTCCTGTGTCCATGTTTAGTGTGATCTTTTAGTAGAGCGGTTTCTATAGAGTGGAATTGTTTATAATCAGCCTGAAAACATTACACAGGTGATTACAATTTAGAAATAAGTCTATAACAGTTTAGATCATTGACTAATAAAGATTATTTCTTAAGAAGAGGGATTACATGGGCATGCTTAAAATGAACACCCCGATGCCTAGTGATACATTTATTATCTAAGCAAATGGAACATTTAGCGTGTGAAGACAAGATTTTAGCAGAAATATAGAGATAGGATCAAGTTCACTGGATTTTGAATTTAGGTGATCTTATCCTTGAAATATTTGGAAAATGGATCGCAGGGTGAATTAATTGAATCATGAGCGGACAAATAAACAGAAACCTTTCTATGGAGTGTCCTATTTATGCAATTCCTGTAAAAATTTAAGATTTAGCTTTTTTCATGAGTCTATTGCAGAAATGGCACCGTTTAGTATATGTAGACCTTTTTTTAGTTTGTGTGCGTGATTTCCTCAATATGTGTTCTAAATATCAGCGACCCACTTTGGCATTGTTAATTTCATGGGACATCCATGGTGCAGGTGATTAAAAGTTTTGTGGATTTTAATCTGACAGGTGCGTGTTAAGTCTGTGTGGTGTATATTTGACATGAATTGGTTTTGATATAGCAGTAACATCATCCTTCACCTTTCCCTTAATTCTGTTGTCTGTAATGTAAAAGTATCATCTTACTAATTTCATCGAAAAATGGCTAATATCTGACAGAAATATTAAATGAACTTCGCTTGATATTTCAGCCCACATCAAACCCCAACTTATACAAGATATATTTATTATAAAGGCACATAATTGTTGCCTTGATTTATCTCAACCCTCCCAGACAAGCCTTGTAACCCACGTACTATCTTATAAATCAATGTAGAGTACATCCCAAACATTTACATCAAATGTACCGTTGCTTTTCCTATCATATTCAACATTAAGAAGTGGCACATAAAAATAATTACTCTTTTTATGCACTCCAATTTTTTTTTGTATGATACTGTGAGTTACCCAGAAAGTGTATTTATAGCTTATCCCCTGATATATTACAGTAGACGTATATAGACAATAAACAACGTTAGTATTAACTATATGTCAGCAGATAGCATGAATATTATGAACAACGGCATAGGGGAATTACTGTCTGTATTTTAAAATAAATATATGTAGAATTATTATTCGAATAGATTAATCAAATAAACAATTTTCACGACGCTTGTATATTCCGTGATCCAGACATCTATTATGTTTTGGGGGTCAGTGAAATTTTAAAAACAAGATGCGTAATTGTTTGTATATTTACGTTTTGGGGGGTTCACAATCTATAAGTTAATGTAATAGTTTACTCTTTAATCAATATAACGTAGAATTTGTTTTGCTAATAGATTGGATTAATTGTATGGGGAAAGTCAACTTTCATCTTTTGAGACGGCTGAAGCTGGGAAATAATGACTGGCGGACTACATGTCACATGTTAAGGCAATAACTCTGGATATCTGCTAAAGAACATTATGAATTCAAACAATAGGAAAATATAATTATCTTAAATATTTAATTTTCAATAACTGTCATTGTTTAAAACAGTTTTATTAAGATCTCCCAATATCGTTAATGATCATTTATATTTTTAAAGGTTAGCTGAGTTACAGCTTTTCACTCATACCCTATGTTGCTAAATATTACATATTGAAGGGACAGTCTACACTCAGAAAATATGTTTTAAATATGTAATGCTTAGAACAGTAACCAAAAATTCCACAATAATAATCACGAAATATACCTGATATCATAGATATAGGGAAATAATCCAAATTACTGGAGGACCGTCATTACGGCTATACACCAGAAGCCTGATTCGAAGGCGGGAATGAGAAAATTGAAATGGTCAGACGTCACATGGGCGCTCTTTAGACTGCCGTGGATTATGTTTTCTCTTGATCGTTTATATCTGAGCCATTTTGAATCATCTACCTCTTGGCAGCTTCCTTCTGGCTCAAATTGATATGGTTGTATATCATTCATTATGTAATTCTAACAAGATAATGCCGTTATGTTCTGGAATAATTATTTTCTCACCCTTGTTTACATGCCTTTGTAAGGGCTCGACAGACTTCAGGTCAACCGGATACGCTCAAGTGACGTCAGCATTTAGGAGCTTCCGGTCTTTGTCTAGCTTCAAAATGGCGGCAGCCACAGGCCATTAAAAGTCGATTAATCAACACATTGAACTGGATTATTTAATATGTGGGTGATCGTTTACACATTTTGACATTATTTATGATAGTTGTAAGTACAGTTGTATTAGTCCTCAATATTTGAAACTACAGTTGTCAGTTTATGATGTCCTAAAATATGACAGGTTACTGAAAATAAATCATCAAGTTGACAACTGTAATAGACATGTTATCAATATGTGAAACAAACTGTGATCTCATTGTGCTCGCGATTGGTGGAAATAATGTTTTATCAGATAGTTCAATACGACAACTGTACTCTACAAATGATTTAGTGCACAGATGCCAAGCATATTATGTCTACTCTTTACCTTGCATATATTGACATTATGACACATTGTCGTGCAGGAAACCAGATTCAATCAGAAAATGAAGATATGCCTACCATAAGAGCTATCCTAGTTTATATCAGGACCCATGTGTCCATCAACTGGAAGATGGATGATTTCATTATCATTTTTAAGTTTAGTACTCCAGAAAACCACATTTAGTATTCCTAACTACCATACTTGATCCTTCTCCATACGTCAGTCCTTTCTTAATAGATTAGACTGGTTCAGGTGTGTGTGTGTATGTGTGTGTATGTGTGTGTGTGTGTGTGCCCGCGCGCATGTGTGTAGATTAATTAGCTGATTGACAGATACATCATGATTCATTTCGTTACATCAACAGTATATACAGAAAACAAATCGTGCATCAGAGAATCACAGATTTTATTTTTCTTAAATCCATACATCTCAGTTGGGATTCGGACCAAATAACAGCTTAGACTATGAAACACGTCTCAGTAGTCCGTTATCATCCTACACATTGCATATACAAATATATTGCGTGAGTCAAGGAATATCCAGTCAAAAACACCTTTCAGGGGAACATGGCATTAAAAGCGAGCCACGTCTTTTCAACGTAGAATGCACCACACCTCAGAATAATAATCTCCTCTAGACGAATAGTTTTATAATTATTTAGTGGGCGTAAATGGATAATATACCCACATTCGCGTGGTGGGAAAAAGTCGCCCAAATTTATATTAACTCATATATTCATTGATTGTAATCCAAAAATTGTCGTCCAAAGCCTCAAGATCGAGAGGAATTAGGTTTGTCTTCAGGGATGACTGTTTCTTAATTAAGACGAATACTTGTCATGTGATGACTCAGATAACATCTAGGGTGAGACGTGGAACGACTTATAGTTTGCTATTTACCACGATCCCACTTTGATCCTCAGATTACGTGATTATTTGACGTATTGATGGAAGCCTGTCTAATTAAAAACAACCAGTCGGAATCGGATGATACAAAGATCAACTGAAGATAAATAGCAGCCTGTTTTGTTTTAATATAACAGAACCAGAACGTGTCATTCCTTCCCGCAGGCTACAAGGGTTGTAGAGATATGTTTGCCGTGTTCAACTACCTGTTTGTTTATGGATGATCACATATTAGACAGTACTTGACGGACTGGAACGCTAAGTTTAAGAAAAATACACATATCATTAAATAAACATTTATACCCGATTATCCAGGTTTATGTGGCTAAGGTTTTCGACAGGCAACAAATATGCCTCGTTTTACCTGTTGATTTGGATATTAGTATCTGGGCGTGATGAAGTTTTCTTTTCTAAAATTTAATATTAATAAAATTGAATGTCATAAATCGGTAAGAAAATATTACGTTACAAATTTCTATATTAAATTTCGATGAATAACTTTGATGTCAAAAACATCAATATATAAATGATCGGAATCTATCTATTTCTACTTTTTATTATAATGCTTCACATAAGGTAATAGATATATTTTTAATATCAATGTTATATATATATATATATATATATATATATATATATATATATATATATATATATATATATATATATATATATATATATTCTTCTGAAATGTGTCGTTGATAATCTAGTTATGCGGAATAAACAAGAGCTAGCTGGTTAAAAAGAATGGATAATGAGGCGATACTCTTGTATACTTTTGTAAAACGGCCAGATAGTCATTTCCTGCTGCCATTAGTTGGAGGATCGTAGGAAGTAGACTATGTTTGAGGTAACACTGTTTCTTGCTATTGAGTGTGTATCAGGAATACGTTGAAAACTGTATGCGAGGGTTATATTCATATTGTAACAATTTTGAACATCATAGTTTTGTTTTGTATTTGACGTTGTGTTTAAAAGTTCGTTGGAGTACGATCCAAAGAATCAACGGTAATGGTCACACCCAGTTTTAGATAAATGTGGTGCTCAGCTGGTAACGAAACACAGTAGAGGTCAGTTTTCCTTAAGGCGGTAAACTGTTAGCCTACTAAAAATCACCGCCATCTGTCAGTTGCCATGACATGTTTTCTTTCTTTATATAAGCCATAACAGCTGTAAGGCTTTAACTGTTCTCTTTTGTCGGTGAAATTGATGTGTATGGAGGAATTAGGGATTTGTATATATACACCTATATCGGCACTCTGGATTCTGTCCCCTGAAGAAACGTCCATAGTTTGAATTCACGGTTCGGGATTCTCTGTGCCTGCGCCTTATTATACACAACTAAAACACACGCACACACACACTCACACACACAAACAAACAATCAAAACACGCACACGCACATACAAACACACACTCGCACGCAGATACACACAAATACACAAATTTGTGTAGTACTTTATAAACCATGTATCCCCATCTCATCACCGCGAAGGTTGAACAAGGAACTTACCTTTATATACATGTATCATTTACATACACAGGCATCATACCTTACTTAAAGGGAGTGTAGGGTGCATGCACATTGAACATATGTGTGCACAAGTCAGCCTTTCGGTTTAAATATATCATATTTGATCCTTAGCACTAGAGGGAAACACAAACAAAATTATTAAAATATATTTCATGGTGCCCGTGTACTCAAAAAGACAACTTTCTTTTAGATTATTCCTAGAATCATGTTTATGACAATGGATGTTATTAAAGGTATACTTATCTGTAGAAGGTTTGTTTAAAATGCATCGGAAAAACCCGACATAGATAACATTAACTTTTGCGCAGTAGAAGAAACATTTATTTTATGGAAACAATATAATTGCAAGATTACCATTCCAATAGATGCAACGATAGGGCAATCAGATGTCGCATTAACGCCAACAATAGCCATGATAATACAAACACCAAGAGTATAGTAAATCCGAGAAATAACGTATATTGTTTTGTTGCCAGTTTTACAATAAACTAGTTGATGGATTTTGAACAAAGCGTCGACTTTTCCGTTATAAACGTTTATGTATCGACTTTGTAATGCTCTTACTAAGTGTGAGCATTAGTAAAAAGTACATTCTTACTTACTGTGTCAACATTCTGAATGAACCATTCACTTACATATGAGCTAAGCATACTTGACAACTTGCGTCGCTACTAAAGCGATTTAATTCTAGCTATGACTTTATCTGCTAATGACAACATAAAGAATGTGACTTTACATCACTTACGAGAAGTTGTTAATCGATTGTTAAAATTCGAAGTATACCGTCAACTTTCTTATGTAAGACGTATTCAACATCGAGCTGAAATACAATCATTTCCCTCATTAGTGTGGTAGATGATTTGTAAATAGCCTTCTTCTGTGAGACGATTTTAGATTCTAATTATTATTAATTCAACGATGAACAATTTGTAAAGCTTTCAAATAAGAGGAATTTCAAATAGAACACCTACTCACATTTTAGTCTAATCTGTAATTGATCCGGATAAATTCGTTAAAATGGAATTGGAGCAAGTTAAAACAGTCTTTATCTTAATACTCTCCCACGTCCATTACCTAGCTGTTCATTAAAAATTATATCAGAATAATTAAAATGCTAAATTTATTTATTAATAACTGTTGAATTTTGTGTTAAGATCGGATTTATGGTAATAGTTACGATGAGTCGATAACAACAATGCTACTATTCTATTACTATTACTACTACAACTAGTATTACTACCAATGATTATCAGTAATAATAATAATAATAATAGTAATAATAATAATAACAATAATAATACAAATAATAACAATAATAATAATAATAATAAAAGTGGTTTGTTTGTGTTGCTGATGATGATGTTCTTGATGTTGTTGGCGTTGTTATTGTTGTTGTTGTTGTTGTTGCTGCTGCTGCATTTGTTCTTGTTGTTGGTGGTGATACGTTTCTCTCAACTGAAGTCGTTAATGTCAATAATGTTGTTAGTTGTTATATTGCTGTT
>JAODUP010001042.1:57500-92500 GCA_025642065.1 Paralvinella palmiformis
TTCAAACAATAAATACCCATAACAACCAGAACATATATATCGACAAAAAATGGCAACATGGCGGTCTTCTAACCGACATTTGGAAACTCATAAAATAAATAAACGATAGAATGAGAAGAATTAATAATAACATAAAAGACGATAATTAGCACTGATAGTTAGGTGTTGTGAGCAAAACACGGATTAAGCTCTGTATCCAGAACGTCGTATCGGGTATCAGTTTTATTGGTGACATTAATCTGACAACTGAACTAAGATAGGTTCATTAGAGGCACAATGTGGCACCATTGCGGGTTATCATGAAAATTGACATGTGTAGACTGTTTATGGCAGGATCCAGTTTTCGGCATACAATGATTTCCCTGACTAATTATTTTGTTGGGTGATTTTATGTTGGTGTCATTAAAGCTTTTTATTAACTAATTATCATAAATGGCTACATTACCTCCTAGGTGATATTGAGAACACGTTGGCGCAACATACTGACTAATAGTCTTTGATTGCAATGATAAAAGGTAGAACAGGTTATTGTTGGTGTTTTTGAAGTGATTGTGGTCTTTATGGTAATTGTCCGTCTTGTTGTTGTTAGTGTTTCTTTTCCAGGTAGTACTAATAGGTTTACGCTAACAGTAACACAACTATTCGGAAACTTGCTTAGTAAAAACACCGAACAACGTTTATATTGAGTACCTATGATAAAATATATTTTACACTTAGGACAGCTGAAATAGCATAACATGAAACATTCTTTAACATGCAATATACTACTAACTATGCTAAGTATATATATATATATATATATATATATATATATATATATATATATATATATATATATATATTTATATTATATTTATTTATTTATATATTATTATTAAAATTTGAAATGAAGGAATTGAGCATTAATAGATTGATAATCTAATGATTTTTCAGCGCTACGTAGATCTATCTGTAAAAACAATACATGGCTAATATTGTCCAGATATAATAGTTAAACATCTCCCTAGATAGATAACAGCACGTTGTATATTTTATTACTTTTCTGACTTCTATTGTAAAATGTGGACTACTAAATAGGACTAAATCACTACTAGTATATATATATATATATATATATATATATATATATATATTTTTTTTTTTTTTTTTTTTTTTAAAAAAAAAAAAAAAAAAAAAAAAATATATATATATATATATATATATATATATATATATATATATATTATATAATATATATCAATGATTTATTTAAATAGTATATAAGTATTAATAAATATATATAATGTTATATATATATATATATATATAATATAAATATTATATAATATATATATATATATATATATATATATATATAGTCAATAAAATCCCATCCGCAAGAGTTGTCTTTAAGATAGTTCAAAGTTTAAAAATATATATGAATGTTCCTTTGATTTATTTCAACAAAGACAACCTTTATTACCAACGTACCATCACTATAAATTAACGTGTCGCTGCTTTTCAGCATTAATAAGAAGCGCATCAAAAGTAACCACTCTCTTGATAGACAAAACCAATGTATTATTTTTTACGATTCTGTAGGTTTCCCAGATACTTGCTGTATAGCTTATCCCCTGAGATATGTATATTGTGTCTAGCGGAGTAGACGTATACAGACAATAAACAATGTTTGTATTAACTATATCTACGCAGATAGCATGAATAGTATCAACAACGGCACAGGAGAAGTAATATCTGTTTTATTTTAATGTCATTCAAATAAATAGCTAATACCGTGATAAGGCACTTCTTTATCACCCCAAACAATGCTTAATTTTCGGGATTAAGTAGGATGTCTTTTTAAAAATATCTAAAGGTAATTATGAATAGATATTTCTTTACTTAGATAATTTATGTATGAGAATACAATTTATTTTACTAATGCTTTGTTTTTATATCTACAGCTTTCGGTCGCAGAAATCTGATAAAATTAGTTTTTATTAAGATAATGACACACTTTCGGACACACAAATAGATTCAACCTCAAAATGAAGATCTATCAAGCATAAAAGCTATCCTCGATGTAAACTAATGCAGTTGATGTCACGACTCATTTGTTCATCAACTGGAAGATCAATGGCTTACATACAACTTCTATGTTTAGTATTCCAGACTCCCAAATTTAGTATTCCTTACTTCCACACTTAATCTTTCTACATACATCTGCATTATCCTAACATATTAGAATATTTCATATGTGCTTGAGTGCGCCTGTATGCCTGTCTGTCTATATGTCTGTCTGCATAAAAGTCAAATATTAGCAATGCTTCTTATTTGCGATATGCAAAGCATGGAATGGCCTGTCATTCTTTGGAGTTTGACGAGGCAAAGGTTTACTTAAAATAAATATCAAGCAGTTTTTTAATGAGGTCAGACCCAGAACCTGTCTATCCTTACCGTGGGCTCTATGGATTGTAATCGTTTTGTTGTTGTCTTGAATGATCAGCTTGCTTATGAATTATTAAAGATTTGACGGTGCTTGACAGACTGGAACGCTAAACTTAAGATAGATGCACCTGGGTAACCCAGAATATCATTTTAACATATCATAAAATTTACATCTGTAGCCTAGTATCGAGGTTTAGGCGGATACGGTTTTCGACATGCAGCAAATGTGCCTCCTTTTTACCTGTTATTTGGATATTATTATGTAGGCGTGACTAAACTTTAACATCATTGGTTGCTAGAATACCGTAGCAAAAAGACGTCATATATAAGCAGTAAGTAGGGGGAGGGGGTGAACAACGACTATAACGCAATTATGCCGCCGGGTATACTTTGAAAACTGGCCGGATTGTGATTTGTTGCTGTCATTAGTAGGAGGATCTTGGGAACTAGACTTGGTTTGAGGTAACACTGTTTCTTAATTAACATTAATGCTTGCCATAGAGTGTATATCAGGAATACGTGCCAAACGGAATGGTACAAGTAGATTTGGATTATAACGAATTTGAACTTCATAATTTAGCCTTTTATTTGATGTAGTGGTTATAACTTCGTTGGAGTACGACCCGAAGAAACGAAGGTAATGGTCACACCCCGTCTTAGATCACTGTGGTGCTCAGCTGATAAAATAACACAATAGAAAGTATAAAATCAAATGCTGGATTAACCCTTGGGGAGGCTTCTATAAATCAAGGGGAAACCGGGCTAACCGGGCCAGGTCAGTTTTCTTTAAGGCGATAATATGTTAGCCTGCTAAAAGAACCACAGCTATCTGTCAGTGGCAAGAACATGTCCTTTCTTTATATAAGCCATAACAGCTGTAAGGCTTTAACTTTTCTCTTTTGTCGGTGAATTGATGTGTATGGAGGAATTAGGATTTATATATATATATATATATTCTGTTACAATTCAATTCAATTCAAAATGTTTATTTCAACATTCATATAATAATAATAATAATAATAATAATAATAATAATAATAATAATTAAATAATTAAAATAATAAAACAAATAATAATAATAAAGTATATTTAATAGAGCGCCCTTACTAGCAGGAGCCATTAAAATGCGCTGTACAAATAATATGTAATATAATAATACCTCAAATAATGTCTGTAAAAACCCTGTAATGATATAAAAGATACTAATTATTAATCTGTGAAAACCACCTTGAACAGGTGTGTTTTAGAAGAAATTTAAAATATTTAAGAGACGACTCATTTCTAACATTTGCCGGCAACCTGTTCCACAAAGTGGGTGCTGCAACACTAAATTCACAATCACCATAAGACTTGAGCCGAGACACTGGCACCTGCAATACTAGCTGGCTAGATGACCTGATATTTATTAATGAAACCTTGAAATAGATAGGCTGTCTAACAGGTAGTCAATGTAGTTTTTGAAGAATTAGGGTGATATGATCGTATTTTCGAGTATTTGTCACTATGCGAGCTACATTCTGAGCTGCATTCTGAATTCGCTGAAGGCATTTAATGTTATAATGAGATACTCTATATAACAGGGAGTTACAATAGTTTATATTGGATGTAATAAAAACATGGACTAGAGTTACAAGTGATTCTTGTGTCAAGAATGCGTTTAAACAGTGGATGTTCTTAAGACCGCAGTAGGCAACTCTGCTTACTGATTTGACATGTTTGCAAATGTTAATACAGTTGTCAAAAATAACCCTTAGATATTTTACTGACCTATTAGGGGTAATCGAAGATATACCCATCTGTAATGCTGGTGTCGTTATTGATTTAACACAATGTCGTGATGCCAAATATATGATATTTGTTTTATTATCATTTAGTTGTAGAAGAATTTGAGTCATCCATAGCCGAATATCAGCAATACAAAGTTCTAAATATTTAAAGAAAGAGAAGAAATTTAGCTCATTGTCAGGATCCAGTGATATACACAGCTGTGTATCATCAGCCTCCAAGTGATATTAAACCCCATATCGCTGCGCAATGATCCCAAGAGGACACCGCTACATTGCGAAAACCAGAGGCCTAGGATATGAATTATGTGGTACACCAGATAACAAAAACTGAATGTCAGATAAAATACCATGAACAGATACTCTCTGAGAGCATCGTTCCAAATAGGATCTAAACAATTCAAGTACTTTACCTGGGAGACCAAACATTTCTTTTAATCTAGAGAAAAGTACATTATGGTCAACTGTATCAAATGCAGCAGACAGCTCCAGAAGAACAAGTATTACTGGCTTACCTTGATCAATTGATATCATAATATAATTTTTCACTCGAACCAAGGCTGTGTCAGTGCTGTGACCACTTTTATTGGCAGACTGTAGTGATTCATTAAGGTTATTATTGATTAAATATTTGTTTCGATAGAAAGCAACTGCCCTTTCTATAACTTTAGATAAAATACAAGATTTGAAACAGGTCTGTAATTGTTTAGAATTTTACAGTCCAAAGTTGTTGTTTTTTATTAATGGTTTTACAAGGGCAGCTTTTGCGGATCTTCGAAAAATACCCAGAGATAATGATTTATTAATTGTATTTGTAATCGGGCTTATCAGAACACCCAGATGCTCCTTAGGAAGCAATATAGGCATGGTCAACCTCACAGAAAGACTTTCAGTAACTGTCTGATTTCAGTTTCTGTAAAAGGCTCAAATGTAGCATTCATGGATATGTAGAACTCTACTAACAATGGCTTACCCTGCGATAATGTGCTGGAATGGAACCCACTATACATATTTAATATTATTTACAGAAAAAGTCATTAAAACAATAGGCCATATATTGATCTGGGTTTATGTTATTTGGAAGGACAGTTTCACTTTTACATAATACTTTATTCATAATACTGAAAACAGTCCTTTGGTTTCCCTTGGTTGTTTTGATCTTTTTATTATAATATTCAGGCTTAGCAGAGGCAAGTGTATTTTAAACTAGAATTTTACTGACTTTGATCATTTCATAATGAATACATAAACTGGTCCTGATCAACAGCCTCTCACGATACCTTCTGTGTCTCTTTGCAGCTTGTATGTTCTTATTGTACCATGGAAGCATTGGTCTGCTTGGCATTTCCTTAAAGGTGCATGCCCATCTACTATATGTATCATTGTAATATCATAGAGATCCACCAGATTATCCACATCATCCGGTCGGTCCAATACCAGAGAAGAGACTCGCAGATCAACAAGAAAAGCCTCCTTGTCAATCGACATATATTTTCTATATGAAATAACCCTTTTATCATTTCAATAAAACTCAAAAACTCAAAAATAAGGATGGTTAAAGCTTTGCTTATATAATGCTTCCCACCTTAAAATAACATCAATAATTTCAAGACACTTTTAAAAAATAAAAATGGGGTGTAATAGACTTAATTATATTTTTACGAAATAATAACAAATCCATATAAGTTGAATTTTAAAATGATTAATTATCGTAGCAACAACATATGATTGTGCGCCTTATATTTATATACGTTTTATTTGAAAAGTAAATAAAATTACAAATATATCTCAGCATCTGTATCAGTTATATGAAAAATGAACATATTCATAATTATGTACTTAAAATATTAATTGTTTTAATATTGTGAACATATACATCTAATTGGTTCCATAACTTAACATCCATAATTACTAAAAAAAAACCATTAACTTTCTTAAAAATTTCCCTTTTCTACTAGACCTGGTACGATATGAATGTTTTTCTTCTCTTGTTATGAATATTGTTTTGTAGATTGATAAGTAACCTGTTATTTTGGGCTTTACAGATTATAATCAAGGTTTTATTTTTAAATTACAATTTCTAACTTTCAAACACTAAATTTGAACAATCAAAAGGATGGGTATGATATAAATAAATAACTTTGGCAACAATACAGATTGCCTTCTTTTGTAATAGCATCACAGTATGTAATCGAGTCCTGTACGTATTTCCCCATATCATGCATAACTTAAGTAGGGCAGTATTAATGAACAGCATAAATTGTATAAGTGGTTGTTTGCAAGCATGTGTTTGACCTTTTAAATAACATAAATATATTTTGAGACATTTTACAAACAACGTTAATATGATCAGACCATTACAATATTTAATCTACAAATATTCCTTAGGAATTTGGTAACTTGTACTGTACTGAAAACTAATCCAACAATCCTGACTTTACAATAATCTAGATAAGCCATGTCATGGAAAAACCTTATAATTTGTTTATGGATATTCAGACATAATTTATTAACTTTAATCCAGCGACTCATTTACTTTACTTCGTTGTTTAGCACATTATTAACCTTTAGTATATAATACATTGGTTATCATCAGCAAACAATAAAATTTAATTTATTTTAATTATTTGGCCGATAATTGATGTATAAAAAAAAAATAGGTCACAAAATAAAACCTTGTGTAATGCCACATATGATAGTTCTAGAATCTGAACCAATATTACCATAAAAAACAAATTGCTTTCCTGTTAGCTAAATAATTTGTTATCCAACTTGAAGCAATACCATAATGGTCTAGTGTTTTAATTAAAATTGAATGATATATGGTATCAAAGCATTCTTCAAATCAATAAAGTATTAATTGTCGCCAACAGTTATCTAAATTGCAAGTAATATCTTAGAATTGAATTCCATAAGTGCTAATCCCGTGGAAAGGTCTTCTCTGAGCCCGTACTAACTGTTATGCATAATATTATTCTTTTTTGTACATCTGTTTTAAGATTGTTATAAACTTTATTTAAAATTGAAACAGCTATAATTGGAAACTTCCTTACGATCAACATTCTTAAATTTTTGCAATCTTCTTCTCTTCTGGAAATTTCCCAGATTCAAATGATTTGTTAAATGTTGTAGAGTATTAGTGAAGGATATTAAAGACTAAACTAAAGGTACATTGATACCACCAAAACTACATGATTGTTTATTTATGAAAGTTCGTCCTTAACAACTGGCTCAAGAAACAGAGAATTCTTTAAATTATTACTGGTATCAAATCAGAGGAACTTGTATTGTGACAATGTTCAATCCATTTGGCCAACATTGGGCCAATATATGTAAAGAAAATGTTAAAACCATCAGATATTGCTTTCTTATCCGACACCCCTGGCCACTACAAAAAAAAGCATCTAGTCATTTGAAAAAGTATGCTATTTTTAAATTCAATTTGTTTTATAATCAATTAATTTGTTACCATAGATTAATGTGGCAATAAGTCTGTCGTTTTACTAATACAATGCGTAGGCTTTTTTTCTTCTTATAAGCATTTGCTAAGGCTTGGGTTAACCAACATTTGTGGTTTGATTTACATTGTACGTTGATCTGAATAATAGGGCAACATACATTGAATGCCGTAGTACACATACAACGGAATTTGCTATAAGCTGTATTTACATAATTAAAGTTAGTTATTTCAGTCCAATCAAGATCCCTTAACCTTTTTGATAACATTTCAATGTTAGACTCTTTCAACAGTGTGACATTTATATAAGTAGGTAATTTATTACCAACATTTATTTTTCATGTTGAATATTTAACAAAGATGTAAACAGGTAAGTCGTCAGAAATAGCATTACAAATAATAGTGCCATTTTACGTATCTGCATCAGTAACATTATTGTATATATTTTCAATTAATGCACTGATATTATAAATGCTGGATTATGTTTCAATTTTTATACATGTTCCGTAATTCTTTATTAAACATACATATATGCGTATTTGGTGCTCTCTAAATACAACCAATTTGACCTTTCTATTTTTTAACCGCAATTTCTATAAAAATAGGTTCCACACAATCTTCAATTTCTTTAGAAATATTACACATTACCTTGTGTTTAAAATCATCATTAACATAAATTACCATATCTTCATCAATTTTATTATATCTAGCCGAAATATGTAAGTTATACTTATCTAAGACAAAATCTGGTAAATCATGCTTACTGGACATTAATCAGGTTTCTGATAATGCGATAACATCAAATGTATTGTTACTATTAATGTTTATTATGAATTATTTTAGATCAATAAAATATTTTTCTAAATTTCTGCAATTCAAATCTATAATTGGTGATCAAATTATTTTTTTTCTTCTTTAAGATCATCTTCCAGATAATAAAAATATTCAGTGTTATCGTTCTAATGATATAAATCAGGATTCAGGTTTTTATCGAAGTTGAAATAATTCGATATCTGAATATTAAGCTCAGAAGACTTGTTTTGAGTTATTATGTGCTTTATAAATGTATTATGCTAATCCATTTAAAGTTGCAATAACATCTTGCACATAATCAATTATCTTGATTAGCAATATCAAAATAAGAGCATTGACATAGTATTTGGGTCAGAATTATTGCAATTTTGTATCTACATTCTTAACCTTGCTATAACATATATTTTATTTCTTCGTAATAATTGGTTAATTCGTTTGAGTAAGTGGCGGGATTTGTTTCAGAGTCTCGACCCATGTAGTTTTCACGGAAATCTTCCTTAGTCTTGTCTAGGAAGCTGCTATCAGCCATCACTTCTGTAAGAGTGTGTCCTGTGTTAATGTGCCACTGTTATTTACTGTTATTTGTTTCGCTTCCATCGCGATATTTTCCTAGAGATTAGCGATTTATTCTTAACCTTATCCATTCCACGTATTATATATTATAGACTTAACTTTTAAATTTGTTTTTATTGTTTTATATTTGATTATTTTCTTCCTCCGTCACTCTGTTTTCAGTCGATCGCCTGATAGCCTATATTATCGCCCACCCCTAATTAATCCTTTTGTTTCAGATTATCCTATTCAAAACTGAACTGGTTCTTCATTGATCAAACGTTTGAAACAAATTTCAGGTAATATACATATTACTTGATTATACATATTAGCTGTAACAGGTATATGGCCTGCTTGGTCAAAAATATATCTATTTAACCTATATGATCATCAGCATTAGTGGTCTATGTTTATATATTTATACAAGCTCATCTAACTTTTTATGTAAATTACATCCTGTTTTTATATCAGTAGCTGAAATGCGATAGTATACAGTTCTGCAGCATATATTTATTACCACTTCCTTTGATATTAGTTCACACATTACGTATATCGTTATGTTAAACATAGCCAGTTCCGTTGGGAGTAGACAACATAGAAGACCTTTATATTAATCATTTAACATCTTGAGAGTATTGTAGCATAGTTTCTGATTATAATAGATTATTATTATTAGTATTATTATTATTATTAAAAGTAGTAGTAGTAGTAGTAGTAATAGTAGTAGGTGTTGTTGTATAAGTAGTAGTAGTAGTAGTAGTTGTAGTAGTTGTAATAGTGGTGGTGGAGGTGTTGGTGGTGATAATAGTGCTAGCAGTGGTAGTAGTTGTAGTAGCAGCAGTAGTAGTAGTGGTAATAGTAGTAGTATTTGTAGTAGAAGTAGTTGTAATTAATTTAGTAGTAGTTGTTGAAATTGAAGTAGTTGAAGTTGTTTCGGTAGTTTTAGTAGTAGTAGTAGTAGTAGTAGTAGTAGTATGGGAGTAATGGTAAATGAGGTGGTTGTTGTGGTGTTGGTAGTAGTATTAGTAGTTGTTGTGGTCTTAATACTCAAAAATCATGCTCGTGAGAGGAGATGTTATTAAACGTATACCAATCTGTAAAAGGTGTGTTTGAAATACGTCCAAAAAACCTAGCATAAATAATATCAACATCTGACAGTAGACGCAAAGGTTATTTTATAGAAACATAATTGCAAAGTTACCATTCCAATAGATGTAACAATAAGAGAATCAACCACCTATTGGATTAACGGCTACAATATCATAGATAATGCGAATATCAAGATTGTAGTAAGTCCAAGAAATAGTGTGTATTGTTTTGTTACCAGTTTTGCAATCAATTAGTTTAGGGATTTTGCACATTACTTCTACGTTTCCGTTGTGTACGTCCATATATCGATTTTATGACGCTGTCTTAAGTGTGAATACTATCAAAACGTCCATACTTACTTGCTCACTGTGTCGACATTCTGAATGAACCATTTACTTATTCAGGAGCCAAACATACCTAAACAAGCTGATTTACTACTAATGTAATTTATTTCTAGCGATGATTTTATCTACTAATGACAAAATAAAGAATGTGACTTTTCATCATTTACAAGAAGATGTTAATCGGTGGCACATGTACTTGCACTTGTACATCATTCCACCAATAAATCACTCATCACTAATAAAACACACATCAGGTAAACAGCCATATGCTCGAAGTTTGGATATGAACAACTTATAGGGTATGCACTCAACACCAGGAGATGGATATGTATTGCCCTTACAACAGCTCATCGCATCATTGTCTGTAGCTAACCTATAACCAATAATATCAAATACAATTATTATATAGTTATAATATCAACTACGGTTGTATCTTTGTTTGTTATATAACAGGTAGTTTGTCATGTAAAGGTGATTGTGTTATCAGAAACAATTATTTCGTTACCTGTTAAATTCAGTGGAAAGATGATCCGGAATCAATCAAAACACAAAACAAAATTAAATTATGTATTAGAGATATTACAGTTAAAAGTTATTTCTACCAATTTCTTCCATTTTAAATCTCAATAAAGAAGTCTCCGGTATGCGCAGTAATTACTTAATGTTTCTTTCTTGTTATTATTTATGTCAACTAATAGCTCCATTATTTCCAAAATAGCATCATCATCAACTAACTTAATCTTCTTCTAAATCTAATAGTTATGTGTATATGTTAACATTTCGTATTTATTCTTTAATTATGTTTCCTTTAATAGCGAACAAATTACTTAAAATTACTAAGAGATAGACCAAGAGTTTTCAATATTGTTTACAATGATCTAACTGACTTTGAAATATATATACATAGAAGATGATGATGATGATGATGATGATTAAGGTTTACTGTCACTTTCTTGCACAAGGTAGGGTAAATGGGTCAACAATTTTCAGAAAATATAAGCACAAACTAATGTCTAGAAGCAGTATTTAACTCATTATTATACATATAGACATAAATATAGTAGCAATAACAACACTAACAGTATGAAAATCCAGTAATGTAGAATATCTGAGGTTTTTGTATCCTTCATCAAACGTATATGGTATTGATAACATTTAACTGTATAAAGAGATTATTGAAATTTTTAATTTCTTGAAAGGTTATCTACAAAATATTATCATATGTTCTGTCATAGATATCACTGGCGTTTATTTGTTGTTGTTCATAACTTTCTATTACAATAATATAATTTCAGATAGCTTAAAATTGTCAGAATGTAAAATGTCTATTGCTTTACTACCAGTATTACAACGAACTAGTTTGGTTATTTTGCTTTACATGTTGTACATATTTTAATGCCGTCAATATATTTAACATTTGTGAAACATAAACATTTACTTACTTCCTTATTTATATGTGACAATATGAAAATGAAATATTTATATATCATGGAGCTAAGTATAACTTGATAATTTGTATCTCAACTAAACTTATTCTTTTCTAATTATAACAATGACAATATGACAATATACAAAATGTGACTTTTGATCAGTGACCGGGAGTGTTAAACATCCGAGTATCGGAGTGATGTTCCTGAAAGAGCACAATGATAAGCAAACCTATATGAAAAACGATATTTATATCTAAATAAATATGCTTGTGTATATATGACACCTGTTACTTAGCTAGATTATTCTTTTATTTTAAACGAAATGTTGATGCAAAATCCTCATCGGCAAAAGTATTTGAGTAGTTATTGCCATTGAATCTTTGATTAATTAAGATGAATGTTTGTCCTATTTTAAATAAGACGATAACTGTACCCACATGTATATATTTTTCATTTAATCGTATGACAACTAATTTTATCCACATATTTCGCGATTATTTGACGTAACCGTTGAGACATGAGTCGAACAACTAACACACATTTAAAATAACTGATAAAAATGGCCACATCGTGGTCGTTTATACGACATTCGACTCTGTATCCAGAACGTCTTATCAGGCCAAAGTTGCATTGGTGACATACATCTGACAGCAGAAGACTGATACATTAGAGGCAAAATATGACATCATTGCTGGTTATCATGGAATTTGACATGTGTAAACTGTTGAACTATTTATGGCAGGATCCAGTTTTTGGCAAACAATAATTTCCCTAACTAATTATTTGTTTTCGATTGATTGCATTAATTGTATGTGGGACCCATTAAACTTGTATAGGTTTTATTACCCCAAGTAATTATCATAAATGGCCAGGGAACGGTCGCGCGGACAAAACAGGATAAACAGTTAGCAGCTGAGATGCAATATTACAGACAACATCTAAAGTAAGAGAAGTAGCAACTTTGAAACACAAATATCAAAGTAAAAGCCACCCACTTGACTTGACTTGCATTGTTTGTTAATGTTCCACACAAGTAAACGACTTAATTACATAGAGAATCCTCCATTTGGAAAGTTGCCAAAAACGGAGAAGACCTTCACATTACATCCTCAGACAGATTAAGAACACTTTAGTGCACATACTGACTATTGGTCATTGACGGGAATGAGCAAGATGTACAACATGTTTTTGTAGGTGTTGTTGATGTGATTGTGGTCGTTATTGTTGTTGTCCGTGTTGTTGTTATGGCTGTTAGTGTTTTCGTTTCGAGGTAGTACTGGTAGGTTTACACCAATAGCAACACTACTATTCGGAAACTTGACGTAGAAGATAGGTTAGTTCATCCTCATGGTATATATATATATATATATATATATATATATATATATGTGTGTACGTGTGAGTGTGTGTGTGTGTGTGTGTGTGTATATATATGTGCGTGTGTGTGTGTGTGGCGCGTGCGTATATTATATGATATATATATATATATATATATATATATATATATATATATATATATATATATATTGATTTATTGATTGATTAGTTATTTAGTTATTTATCAGTCTGATATTAAGCATTTGGACATATTATGAAGGAACTGAGCACTATATAGTTATTGCTCTTGGTAAGATGAACATGTCGAGTAGTAAATTCATATTTGTCAGATTCACACACATAAACTATTGTACGTTGTTGATACCAGAAAATAAACTTTAGCTTACACCAATAAGATGATATTAATAAACATGACACTAATATCATGTCATAGCTAATTATCACAGATCAACGTAAATATTGGTCTCAATTATGGACTAATATATATATATATATATATATATAT
Source organism: Paralvinella palmiformis (assembly GCA_025642065.1). Lineage (NCBI taxonomy): Eukaryota > Metazoa > Annelida > Polychaeta > Terebellida > Alvinellidae > Paralvinella > Paralvinella palmiformis. Next base: position 71,240 of record JAODUP010001042.1, read on the forward strand.
ATATATATATATATATATATAATGTATGTATGTATGTATGTATGTATGTATGTATGTATGTATGTACATGTCATGATATATATCGTTTATTGTCGTAAATGTCCCATCCCCAAGAGTTGAAAATGCTTATGATTGTCGCTTTGATTTATCTCAACAAAGACAAGCTTTATTTCCAACGTACCATCATCATAAATCAGCCTAGAGTACATCCCAAAATTGCACATGAAATGTGTCGTTGCTTTTCCTTGAGGCGCATCAAATAATATTAGTCTCTTGATGGACACCAACCAACGTATTATCTTTTATGATTCTGTAGGTTTCCCAGATACTGGATGTATGTCTTAACCCTTGAGATATGTATATTGTACCTAGTAGAGTGGATGTATATAGACGATAAACCAGGTTTGTATTAACTATATTTACACAGATAGCATGAATATTATCAACAACAGCTGTAGTAAAGTATTGTCTGTTTTTAATATAATCATCGGTACAATTTTCATTCAAATAGGTTACTCCAATATCATGATACGACACTTCTTTATTGCCCTAAACAATGTTTATTTTCTTGCTTTTATGAATATCTATACCTTATTATGAGTTATTACTTCTTTGCTTAGACAGCCTTTAAATGAGAATACGGTTGATATAAAGAGTGGCTTGTCATAATGTCTACTGTTTTACCTCGCAAATTTCTGAACATTAAGTGCCTAGAATTAGTTTATATTAACATTAAAGCACACTTTCGCAAATAACAACAGATTCAACCTCAAAATTAAGATATCTCTATTATAAAAACAATCCTCGATGATCAATAACTTTAGGACAACTTCCACGTTTAGTATTCCAGAACCCCGTATTTAGTACTCTTAACTCCCACACTTAATCTTTCTTCATACATAAGCATCTTTCCAATATATTAGAATGATTCAGCCACCATATACCAATCATTACCTTTCTTTTCAAGCCATTCCAATAAGAGCTACAAACAATACCAATTGGAGTTGCGAACAATGACAATGGGAGGTACAAGTATCATCAAAGACAAATGCAAGCAATTTCCATGTGAGTTAAAAACAATACCAATGGGAAATTCAAATAATGCCAGTTGGCATTTCAAAGAATGCCAAATTTATCACGAGGCAATATGTTACTAAACTGAAAATAAACGCTCCAAGCAAAGGGTCAGGATATGTTCAGGACAACTTCTTTATTTAAGACACATAAATTTGTTTCAATTAAAGAGCATTAAACTGTATGCCTAAAGTTATACTTCTACTCTAACTTGTATCTTAACTGGACCATTATCACTCAAATATTTCATTGTATCTAAACGCTGATAAATACATAATCTAATTAAAAAGGTTCTGAAAACAGGGATTTCTAAACGTTTCTAAATTATTTAGGAAATCTGTATTTGCTATAAAATGCCTGAACCTCTCTGTCTTTATTTCCCTCTTTCTCCCCCCCTCTCTCTCTCTCTCTCTCTCTCTCTCTATATATATATATATATATATATATATATATATATATATATATATATATATATCTTTACATGTGTGTGTGCGTGTGTATGAGTGAGTGTGTGCGTGTGTGTGTGTATGTTTGTGTACGTATTCGGGGTGTGCAAGTGAGTATATGCATGGGTGTGTGTATTATATTATCTATTTGTTAAGCATATATAGTTCTGATAGCATATTCTGAACGAATCTTGATTGGTTCCAGTGTGGCTTAGCGGAGGACTTAAAAAGAGATCAGCTTAAACACATGGCATGAAATATAAAAAGACCAGAACGTTCTATATTATACTGAGATCAGCGAACTGATAATGAATAGGACGACGATACTGATAATAATAATAATAATAATAATAATAATAATAATACTATTTAAAACGATTGTAATTGTGTGGCTGAAGGTGTCTTCTCATTACAGTTGATCACGATATTGGTGTCGCTCTTCATGTTGATGTCATCATTCTCGTTGGCATTATTCTCATTGTTGTTGTCATCAAGTTCGTTTTATTCTTTGATCATCTTCTTTCCAATTTTCTTTGATCTTTCAAATGTTATCATTGGCGTAGTTTTGTCGTTGCCGTTGCTGCTATTTTTATTATTCTCATTGAGATTGTTTCGTAAGTTTTTGCCGTAATTATTATCGTTATCGAATGGAAAATAATATTACGGACATTATTAAATGATAATAATTTCATTCGTTGATTTTATAGCTAACAGTTATCCAATATAATTACTGCCTAAATGTAATCTGTATTCATTTACTTATTAATTTCTCCGAAAATGGTTGGAACACGATTGAGTACCACCAATAATCAAATTTCTGATCACTTTCATGGCATTTTCCAGTAATTAGATTATTGGTAATTTTGTAGTAAACAAATAAAGAACTAGCCGGTGTATGCATTAAATAAATGAATATCTCCCTTATTTCTAAATAACTTCACAATAAACTACTTTATAGTACTTTTTCAACTAATGTTTATATGGACGTGTATGCTTCCATTCTTTTATCATCCATCGCATTACCTTTGATATCGAAGACGCTTAGCATTACGAAGAGACTAATTGTGATGATGTAACCGTCTTCAAAACGCATCAAAATAAGTAACACAAAAGAACCTTCAACGCTTGTGTAGTATAATTACATGTTTATTTATAGAAGCAGTAACTGCATCATTATTATTCACACAAAGGTATAAATAACACAATCACCTGTTGCATCAAGAATACTAACAATGTGCATATTGTGTATTTGAGCTTATAACATCGTAACATTTATCAAAGTTATAATATATATATATATATATATATATATATATATATATATATATATTTATTTTAAGCTCGTATGATAGGAAGGTGTTGAAGTCTTTAATATCTTGCAATAGTTCCGCACTTATAGATATAAAAAGGCACATAATAATGCAAATGAGATATGTGAGTTCATGCTGTATGGTATACATTATTCCAATACCTTTTATTATATATTTGTTCATTACTGGGTTTTCTTGGTTTAGTCTTAGCCTTATAGTACAGTATTTTACAGCTGTATATTCCAAGATCGTAATTACATTTGCCCTGATGAAAAGTCTTTATCTTTTTACTATGCTGTGGTAATAGCAAATATCTTTTGATTTTTCTACTTGCAGTTAAAACTGATTTCAGCGTCGATTACATGTTATATTAAATGTGAACAATTGTAAGAATAGCGCATTTAAAAAAATGATTTAATAATAATAATAATAATGTATATTTAATAAAGCGTAATATGTAATATAATAATACCCCAAATAATGTATGTATGATTTAAAAGATAATAATTATTTATCTGTGAAAGCGACCTTAAATAGGTGTGTTTTTAGAAGAGACTTAAAATTTCCAAGAGACGACGCATTTCTAATATTTTCCGGCAACCTATTCCACAAAGTGGGGGCTACAACACTAAACGCATAATCACCATGTGACTTGAGCCGAGACACTGGCACCTGAAATAGTATCTGACTGGATGACCTGAGTTTTCGGGATGACTTTCTAATGGAAACCAGTTCACACAGGTATTCTGGCGCCATATCATTAATAGATTTATAAGTTATTAACATAATCTTAAAATGGATACGCTTTCTAACAGGTAGCCAATGTAGTTTTTGAAGAATTGGGGTGATATGATCATATTTTCCAGTATTTATTACAATGCGAGCTGCACTATTCTGAATTCGCTGAAGGCGATTAATGTTATAATCAGATATGCCATATAAGAGGGAGTTACAATAGTCTATATGAGATGTAACAAAGGCATGAACTAGAGTTACAAGTTATTCTTGTGTTAAGAATACTTTTAAACAGTGGATGTTCTTAAGATGGTAGTAGGCAGCTCAGCATACTGATGTGACATGTTCATGCATGTTAATACATTGGTCAAAAATAACCCCTAGATTTTTTACTGACCCATTAGGGGTAATCGAAGATGCACCCATCTGTAATGCTGTTTTCTTTAGGGATTTAACACAATGTGGCGATGCCAAATATAAAATATTTGTTTTATTATCATTTAGTTTTAGAAGATTTTGAGTCATCCAGAGTCGAATATCGGATTTACTTATATATTTCCATTTTAGGCCGCTTTCACGTAAAGCAAAATTAAATATTTACGTACCTAAAAGCCAAGCATACTTTAACAAATTATATTACTACTAAAGTGGTATGTTTATGATTATGACAATATAAACATTTTAAGTTTTACGGTATAAGGTCATCTTTCAGATCGACGACGTGGTCAACTTCGGAGAAGGTTTCCAATTAATGGCTTCCTTCAATTCATTTATCGTTTTACTCATTGCCATGTTACGTGATTCGATAATTGAGTTACTCTATTAAAGGTTTTCCTCTAGTAATCGCTGACTGTCGATCGAAGAGAAAGTTAACCATATTGTAGTAAAGGACGTCATATAGATCACAAAGTCAGATGAACCTTTTATTTCTTCTAAATTCCGAACAGTTAACTCGCTGTCAGATAATTTAAAGTATCTGATATAATACTTCTAATATTATATTCTGAATAGTTGTTGTTGTTGTTGTTATTGTTGTTGACAAAGTTTGAATTAATTAATAATTAACAGAATAATTGAATATAACATAGGTACAGGTGTTGGGAATACTTCATTAGGAACACAAAATATAAACAGAAATACGACAATAACACCAACAACAAGAACACACACTCAGACGGATATATATATATATATATATATATATATACATGCGTATGTGTGTGTGTGTGTGCGCGTGCATACATGCATGCGTATGTAGGTGTATGTGTGTATGCATATATATATATATATATATATATATATAGAGAGAGAGAGAGAGAGAGAGAGAGAGAGGGGGGACACTAGCGCAGAAAATCAACAATTCTAAACATCCTTTGATACATCTACCTCCATAAATATAAATATAAATAAAACTATACCTGCATCAATCAAAATATAAAATTTATACGCCTCCAAATATCAATACATATATACGTATGCCTATGCAGATCAGAAAATGTTTGGTGATATGACTCCAGCTGGATGTTCATTCCATCGTGCAGCCCGGATTCACAAGAAAGGTGGGTAGTCGGCATTCTTCTCCAGAATTCTTTGAAGCGTTAACCCATTTGCTCTTTTGAAAATTACCAACTGACTTTTGTATCTGGGGGATACGAGTTCATGTAGCTATTATCTATCGATTACAAGCCTGAAAGCAGCAGACTTCTTCAAGGAATGTTCGTGATATGTTGACTCTCTTTCTACCAACAGTTGCTTTTCATCTAAACAAATATTTAATCAATAATAATCTTAATGAATTACCACAGTCTGCCGATAAAAGTGGTCACAACACTGAAACTTGGTTCGGGTGAAAATGATATTATGATGTCAATTGGTCAAGGTAAGCCAGCAATAATTGTTCTTGTGGACCTGTCTGCTGCATTTGATATAGTTGACCGTTATGTACTTTTCTCTTGGTTAAGTCTGTCAGGTAAAGTACTTGAATGGTTTCGATCCTACCTGGAACAGCGCTCCCACAGGGCGTCTGATCATGTGATTTTATTTGATGTTCAGTTTTTGTTATTTGGTGTACCGCAGAGTTCAGTTCTTGGTCATCTGGTTTTTAAGATGTATACCCTTCCTCTTGAGATCATTGCGCAGCGATAAGGGTTTACATATCACGTAGTTGTATATATCACTGGGTCTTGACAATGAAATAAATTTCTCCGTAAAACATTGCATTGCTGATATTCGGCTATGATTTACTCATAAACTTCTAAACATAAATGATAATAAAACAAATATTATATATTTATCATCACCACGTTGTGTTAAATCCCTATTGACACCAGCATTACAGATGAGTGCATCTGCGACTGCCTCTAATGGTTCAGTAATAAATCTAGGGGTTATTTTTTTATCGATGCATTGACATGTATGAACATGTCACGTCAGTATGCCGAGCTTTCTACTAACATCCTAAGAACATCCACTGTTTAAAAGCATTCTTGACACAAAAAAAGTATCTGTAACTGTAATCCATGTCTTTGTAACATCTCGTATAGTCTACTGTAACTCCCTATTAAATGGCAATCTGATTATAATATTAATCGCCTTCAGCGAATACAGAATAATGCAGCTCGCATAGTGACAAATACTCCCAAAAATATGATCATATGGCCCCAATTCTTCAAGCACTACATTGGCTACCTGTTAGACAGCGTATCCATTTCAAAATTGTATTAATAACTTATAAATCTATTAATGGTATGGCGTAAGAATACCTGTGTGAACTGGTGTCCTTTAGAAAGTTTTCCCTAAAACTCAGGTCATCCAGTCAGATGTTATTGTAAGTGCCAGTGTCTCGGCCCAAGTCATATGGTGATTATGCATTTAGTCTGGCAGCCCCCACTTTGTTAAATAGGTTGCCGGCAGATATTAAAAATCTGGTATCTCTTGAAAATTTTAAACCTGTTCAAAAAACCTACTTATTATTTGGGGGATTATTATTGTACATGCTATTTGTGCAGCGCATTTGAATGGTTCCTGCTCCTGGGCTACTCATCAGCCTGGGGGCCCAGCTAATTTGCTTTTCTTGCGCAACAAATATGACACGCCCACAGGAAAACGGTTATATGCAGGCTATATCAAAAGCGGAAGCACGTATAAACATACCAATTGACACCACAGCTCGTAATAAACAACACTACGTGAGGTTCAATGGCGACTTACTACATACATAAGATAACTACTTTGCCACCACAGTTTACATGCAACTATAATTTTCTGTGGTCCAAAATAAACCTATATATAGAATATATTCGAACTCACAGATGCTGATCTTACCTTTATTCTGGGTTAGAATAGCTAAACAAATCATACCTATATGAACCGTATCAATAGACATCCAACTTGTCTGGCGTCGCAAGTTCTTCTCTAACCTGAATGAAATGTCAGGCCTTAATAGGCCCGGGGTGTTGTAAATAAACAGTACAGTTTGTTAACCACGTGAGACAATGTACAACAATGGAAGCAGTGACGTGATTTAGCTCTAAAAAATAAAGTAAAAATACTGCACAATGGATTATTACTGAACTAGAATGAAATATCGTCTCAAACCTGAACAAATAATATTATTTACTCGAACCTAACAGCTAACCTCATACGTTTCCGTTCATCACTAAGGGAACGTTCATCAAGCGCAATTGGGTCCCTAAGTATATGCAGTTAGGTGTGGTGGGATCTAAAATAAAGCACCTATCCGCTTGATCTATTTGACCCATGGTCGAGAACAGCGGATTTCAGGCAGATCTCCGATACTGCGAATGACACGTCGGGATTATAATAGTTATACATTTAACAAATTTCCTATAACAGTGTAATCTATTACTCATAATAGGGGGACAAACTCTGTCCGCAGCTTAATACCCATGGAGATGCCTGCCGGAGTAACAAACGACTCCAGGAGTATAAATCCATCAAGCAGCATTGTATGATTAATAGGTCGTTTCGCCAGACCACATAAGAGGACAACAATATAGATTCTACATTATACATAACAAAGCTAATAAACTCAAACATGTTAAAACGACATAACTTCTTTTGGTGTAATAAGGAATCTGGATGGAAATAGATAAGATGTCTGGCACGGGCAATGTGCGTTTTAGGGTACATATAAAGGGCAACAGGCACAGAGCATCAACATATCTAAACATCCTTGAAACCTCCTCCATAAACTAAATACAACTTACATACATTAATCTAAAAAAAAAATGTTCCATACTCACAAATAAATGTGTGCGTATACCTAACATTTTCTTCTTTTATCAGCCTGTGGGCCACTAATTCCCTTTTTTCGCGACAAAAGTCACGCCACAGGAAAGCGGCTCATCAGGTTACGTACAAAAGCGGAAGCCGTAAAAACTACCATTTGATACCACAGCTCGCAACAAACAACACGTGCGTGGTTCAATGGTGACCTTACATATCATAAACTATTTTGACACCACAGTTTCATTCAACAGTAATTTTTGTGGTCCAAAAAAACCTGTATATAAACATTTCGACACCTCGATGCTGACCTCGCTTTATTCTTTTTAATAATAATAAATCCCACCTATATGAACCATGTATCAATACACGTCCGACTGGTCTGGCGTCGAAGTTCTTCTCTAACCTAAAAATGAAAATCCCCAAACCCCCAGCGGTTAACAAAATTTCAGTTTGTTCATAACAAAGAGAATGTACACTAACTCAGTATAGACTCATTGAAGTGATTTAACTAAAATAAAAACAAAGTAGCAATACTGCACATGGATTATTACTGGACTAGAACGAAATATCGTCTCAAACCTGAGTAAATAGTATGATTTACTCGAACCTACCACCTAACCCTTATACGTTTCCGTTCATCCCTAAGTATATGCAGTTAGGTGTGGTGGGATCTAAATTAAAGCGCCTATCCACTTGATCTATTTGACCCATGGTCGAGAACAACGGATTTCAGGCAGATCTCCGATACTGCGAATGACACGTCGGGATTACAATAGCTATACATTTAACAATTTTCCCATATCAGTGTAACCTAATGGGAAAAACTCTGTTCGCACCTCAATACCAATGTAGATACCTGCCGGAATACCAAATAACCCCGGGAGTATAAATCCATCAAGCCGCATTGTATGAATTAATAGATCCTTTCGCCAGACCACATAAGAGGACAACAATATAGAATCTACATTATACATAGCAAAGATAACAGACTTAAAAATAACTCTTAATAACTCTAAACATCCTTTGATAATTCTAACTCCATAAATCAAAATCTAAAATTTCTACACCTACATATATCTATACATATATACGTATGTGTTTGGGATACTCATCAGCCTGTGGGACCATCTAATTCGGTTTTTGTATGCTACAGATATGTCTCGCCCACAGGAAAGCGTGTGTGTGTGTGTGAGTGTGTGTTTGTGTGTGTGTGTGTACGTGCGTGAGTGCGTGTTTTTTTGTGTATGTGAGTGTTTGTGTGTTGGTGTATGTGTTGGTGTGTCTTCGCGTGCATGTGTGTGTGCATCTGTTTGTGTGTGTGTATGTGTACGTGCGTGTGTGTGTGTGTACGTGCGTGTGTGTGTGTGTTTGTATGTGAATGGTTGTGTGTTTGTGTGTGTTTTGGTGTGTCTGTGTGTGCATGTGTGTGCGCATGTGTGTGTGTGTGTTTGTGTGTGTGGATTAATTAGGACTTGGACAGATACATCATGATTCATTTGGTCACATCAGCAGTATACGATAAACTCTTTCATCAGAGAATCACAAATTTTCCTTTTTACTAAATCTATGTCCTTCACTGGGGAATTCCCACCACATATCGTCTTTTACTCCGAAGCATTTCTCAGTTGTCCATTACCATCTCAAATATTGCATATATAATCAGACATTTAGATATTGCGTGAGTCAAGGAATATTGCTACTTAACCAGACCCAGACACCTTTCGCGAGAATACGACACTAAGAGCGATCTACGTCTCATCAAATCGAATGCACCTCAGAATAATCTACTCCTGTAAATGGATAATACACCTACATTCACGTGGTGGGAAAACTGTGTTGCCCAAATTTCAGTTACCTCATTTACTTCATTGTTTGTGAACGAAAAACAGGGTTGACCGTTTCTTAATTAAGACGAATACTTGTCATGTTATGACTCAGATAACATCTAAAACGAGGCGTGGATCGACTTCTAATTTACTCTTTACCACGATCACTCTTTGATATGCAGATTACGTGATTATTTGACGTATTGATAGAGGCCTGGCTCAGCAAAAACAATCAGAAAAAATACCGGTAATGGGGATATTGCGGTCTTGGATTCGACGCGAGATTCAGATTCTCAATAAAAAGACAACAGCAAACAAACAAAGGATAGAAGAAGATAGCTTAACAACAGTCTAAAAGTCAAATATTACGACTTCTCCTGACGTGCCGTATCCAAAGCAAGCAATGGACTGGCATTCCTGAAGAACGGACGAGCAAAGGTTTACTGAAAATAAATATCAGGCTGTTTTTAAATAGAAACACAGCCTGAATGTATCCTTCCTTAACGTAGACTATGGGGGTTTTAGATATGTATTTATTGTCTCCAACTACCTCTTGTTTATGGAGAATCAAAGACGTGATGGTGCTTGATGAACTGGAATGTTCAATTTAAGATAGAAACACCCACCGTAGTGCAGAACATCATTGCAGCATTTTATAAAAAAGGCATTTGTTGTTTGTTATCCAGTTTTATGGTTAAAAATAATCATTTTGCCATGCAAGAAATGTGCTCTTATATACTTGTTGTTTAGATTTTATTAGGTCACAAATTCAGATATGAAAGATTTATATTTCCACATTCTACTATAATGCTCCACACATGGTAATAGTTCAATTACTTGTAGTATTCTCAGAACGGTTAATGCCGAAGAGAGGAAACATCTGACAGATTGACAACATCCTGGTACACTTACTGACTATTTGCATTCGATTATGATAGGCAGGAGGGTGGAATATGACTTTATTGTTATCATTTACGTTTTTTGTTGCTGTAAATATTATTATTATTATTATTATTATTATTATTATTATTAATGTTGTTTTTGTTGTTTTTGTTGCAGATGATGTATTGTTAACCATCTGTTTTCCTGGTGGTGGTGGAATTACAGAACACCAAACTTAACACACCGATTAATAATGTTTCTAAGTAAAAGCAAGTGCTTTAATTGTGTATATATTTAGTGCATTATTTGAATTTTAATATTTAACAATATTAAATATGAAACTTTAAGTATAACCATATAAATTATCATAAAGTTATAAGATGTGAAATGTTTAGTTTTTTCTTCTTTTCTTTCATTTTTCGCAGAACGGATTATAGATGGAGTGTAGCACCGACAGTTTGGACACCCGGGGGTGGCAAAAGAAATCGAGGAAGGCAACGAAAAAGATTGAGAGATGTACTACAACAGTACTGGGGTAATATGAACTGATACATGAGAGAAAGAAACCGAGACCCATGGAGGTAACACGCTAAGGCTTCCGTCCTGCAGTGGGCTGATAATGGCTGAAGATGAATGAAAAAAAGAGAGCATAATCTGCCCTATTACTAAATTGTGGTAGAACGAGCTTAACGATATACAATGATTTTTCTCAATCATTGAGCATATTATCGTAAATATTAAATAAAAAATCTAGACGTTTTATTGGGGAACTGGATATAAAATATTTGTTTTCTTTCATCAGAAAGATCAGTTTTCTTTCACTTTTACTTAGCATATACACTAAAACACAAACGTTTAGCTTACACCAAGACCTTCTCGTATACCTACCTACATTAATATGACATGGTTTGCTAACCAGAACTAATGATAACCTAATATTTGCCATATCGCTGTCACATTGTTTTATTTATCGCTGATTGCCTAGGAAAATGGCGTCTATAAGAGTTGGCTGGATGATAAAAATGGGTAATGCAGCGTTATACTTGGTTCAACGCTGTTTTGTAATTAGCATTAATGCTTGCTATGGAGTGAGTCTCAGGAATAAGTCCGAACTGCTATGGAATAATTTTGTTCTTATCATAACGATTGTAAACATCATATTTCTGTCTTTTATTTGACGTAATAGTTATAACTTCGTTGGAATATATACGATCCAAATAAATGTCGGTAATGGTCACACTCCGTTTGAGATCACTATTAAAATACCCGAATAGAAAGAATAAAGGGGTTGCTAACAGTCTAAAAGAAAAATGCTGGATTTGCCCCTTAGGAGGTTTCTCTAAACATGGAACACACTGTGTACAGTGTACGCCTTGCCAAGTCGGTTTTCCTTATGGCAGTAATCTGTCAGCCTATTGAAAGACTCACATCCATTTGTCAGTTGCCAGAACATGTCCTTTCTTGATATAAGCCATAACAGCTATACGGCTTTATTAGTTGTCTTCTGTCGGTGAATTGATGTGTACAGAGGAATTAATCCTTGTGTCTATATCGTCTTCACTTACACGGTGAATGGCACACGTTAAAGGAGAACATGGTTTGATATATCGGGAATAGATCCGAAAAGTTGTTATATGTCATAAACACCAAGTTAATATATCCACTTGCTATGTTATCAACATTAATCAATCTCGTCCAATTAATGGTTCTTATTTCTATATTGTGCACATTCCCGTCGTAAGTGTCACTAAACTTGCTCGTTTAAATGCGTTATTAACAAGCCCAACGCAGTAAAATATGCAAATAATAAATATATAAATAGTAATAGTACTAGTACTGTTAAAACTCACGTTGGCAGTCGTGCTTTTCCAGTTGCTGTCGTTAGTGTTTGGAATTCACTCCCTGTTAAATGTTAAATGGTATGTCATCAAATAGCATACTTTCTTTCTGTTATCATTTGAAAACTCATCTTTTTAGACGTGCTTAACTCTCCTACGCTTCCTACATTTTCTATGCAATCGATCATCTGTTGATGAATTTTGCATCGCACTTCGACTATGAGATTGCCCAACGCCTGTACTACTAATAAGTGACATTTACATAGCACCCTATCCATCTATATAGCTCTTCTAAGGCGCTTTACAATATTATTATCCGTGATTCAGACCCATTCCAATCCTGCACAACTAAACTCCCAAAGGGGGCATACAACGTATGCTGCCATTAAAGGCGTAAAGCGTTACTCTAAGATATACCCATCACATCTTGTCAGGTTCTTTTATTATGGATGAGTGTACCAGCTGCCAACTTGACACCATTCCAGCTCCCGGAGCATCGAACCCGCAACCCTTCGGCTACGATTCTTACGTTCTAACTAACTGGGACATCATGGCTCGACTAGGTGTGTCACTGAGTATATTCGCGCTATAGTAGCTTGTAATTATTATTATTGTGATTATTTTTATTATTATCATTATTATTATTATTATTATTATTATAATGTGATTAGTTTTCCTGTTCTTGGTGTTCATTCTATTATTTTTATTGTTCTTGTCAATAATAATACTAATATTAATAAAGTATATTTAATAAAGTGACCTTACTTGCAGGAGCCAGTCAAAGTCACTGTACAAATACTATATAATATAATAATACCCCAAATAATATGTCTGTAGAAACCGATTTAAAAGATGTCCATTATTTATCTGTGAAAGCGAGCTTGAACAGGTGTTTTTAGAGCAGATTAAAATATTTCAAGAGACGATGCGTTTCTAGTATCTGCAGGCAACCTATTCCACAAAGTGGGGGCTGCAACACTAAACGCACAATCACCATATGACTTGAGCCTAGACACTGGCATCTGTAACCTGAGTTTTCGGGATGACCTGCTAATGGACACCAGTTCACACAGGTATTCTGGCACTATATCATTAAAAGATTTATAAGTTATTAATACAATCTTCTTGCAATGGATATGCTGTCTAACAGGTAGCCAATGTAGGTTTTGAAGAATTCGGGTGATATGATCATATTTTCGAGTCTTTGTCACTATACGAGTTATGGTTATTGTTGTTTTGTGGTTGTTAACTGTTTAGTAGCGTTGTTCCACGCCGACACGAAGATAGTGATGGTGCACTGATATCTCCATTCTGACATTAGCATTATCGAATGCAAAACTACCAGAAGTAAAACCCATCTTTCATCTATGCTTATATCAATTTTATGACGTGCGCTTATATCAGAACAACAACAAAAATTAACAAATGAATCCTAGCCGTATAGCAGCCCAAATTACATTTACCATTCGATTAAAAGGCATGATTGTATTTTATTATTCATTTGATAAAATAGGTATCACGCGAAACTAGGCAACGCGTCGATAATTCCGTTTTGTAGACGCATTGCGAAAATACGACAAATCCATTTAGACCCCGGCGCCGGCCATTAAACGCCACAGCGGCTGCGCGATTAAACGCGAAGTACTAAATGCAAGACAATTAAATGCAATACATATTTATTATTGAAAACCTTTCAATCAAAAAGCCGATGCAAAACACGACAATCTCGCAAACTCGGTGGTCTGTCATGCGACAGTGCATTGGATTAACGGAGTAATGACGATGTAAAACGAGACGCGATCCGCCTCTCGAACGGATGGCGTCCGAAGAGGCGCCGGCGGGCCAGCGGCGGCCCGGCGGCGGCGAAACGACGGCTGCGGGTAGAAAACGGACTCACGACGTGATTGAATATGGTCAATAAAACGACTGCAGTAATACAACCCCCTTGTAGTAGACGAACACGAAGATAATTACTTTACAACACCAACTGAGCGCTATAGTTGATTACTATATCGGCACGATATTTACACGTCAGGTTCGACGAGGCGGGCGCCGGGGAAAAAACGAAACATTAATGAAAAATGGCAATGACGCTCTGGAAACGCGGAGGAATAAAATCCGCTGACGGTCGACGACGATGAGGACTGCGCGCGACGCTGCCGAGCTCCTACGGTTACCGGGGATGAAAACTCGTTGCCAATGTGGGATGTTTGTAGGGCCTTCTGGATGTCATCGTCTATCCCAAGTAACCAAAAATCGATCGCAATCCTCGTCGATGACGGATGAGCTCGGAGATGCCTCGTTGAGGCTGAAGCTGAGGGTGAGGGTGAGGCTCAGGTGTTTTACGTGGTCACTATTAGAATCATTGTCCTAAGCCATCCACCGTCGTTGTATGAACGTCGCATTCTTGTCATGGCTACGGGCTTCTGATTATTCGTAGTTGGCATTCCACCCCACCCTCACACCAGGCAAGAACCTACGCAATTGACCGCCATCCTAGGTTGCCCGGGAGGTACACTTATTCCGGTGACCAGGTTAATAATCGAAGGTTAATAATCCACATTAATTCATCTCGCTCCATGAACCAATGGGCACGTGAAAGATGGATAATAGCGGTTTAGTGGATTCGAACCTACAACCGCCAGTTTCTATTTCGCCAGGTCTATCATTTAGCCATCACGACTCAGCCAATTGAAACCCAAAAAACGGGATGAATCCACATCCATAAGGAGAGACGATAATTCGCGACAGGACGCATCATCCGGATTAGAGAATCACCGAAGTCTGGATACCTTTGACGACGAGTATAAAATGTCGCTCTGTCGCTTACAGTGCCGTCCCACCCTCTACTCTCCAACGCCGGTGATGCCATTCGATGACGTCATCCCCGCCATCTATCGGCGACAGTTCTGGCCGCGATGTGGCCCGCGATCGTTTTCCAGTCGCCGATATCCGTCGCGTACTTCCGGTTCTGGTTCATCTTTGGGGCGGGGCGTTTCCGTTTTAGCGATGGACACCTGATAGCTATAGAGTTGTTTCTCAAGGGCGTAATTCTCCGCCTGTAGGGCCATAATCTCTCGTCTGAAATATAGATGTAGTCAAGAAAATGAGTGAGTGAGTGAGTGAGTGAGTGAGTGAGTGAGTGAGTGAGTGAGTGAGTGAGTGAGTGAGTGAGTGAGTGAGTGAGTGAGTGAGTGAGTGAGTGAGTGAGTGAGTGAGTGAGTGAGTGAGTGAGTGAGTGAGTGAGTGAGTGAGTGAGTGAGTGAGTGAGTGAGTGAGTGAGTGAGTGAGTGAGTGAGTGAGTGAGTGAGTGAGTGAGTGAGTGAGTGAGTGAGTGAGTGAGTGAGTGAGTGAGTGAGTGGTGAGTGGTGAGTGGTGAGTGAGTGAGTGGTGAGTGAGTGAGTGAGTGAGTGAGTGAGTGAGTGAGTGAGTGAGTGAGTGAGTGAGTGAGTGAGTGAGTGAGTGAGTGAGTGAGTGAGTGAGTGAGTGAGTGAGTGAGTGAGTGAGTGAGTGAGTGAGTGAGTGAGTGAGTGAGTGAGTGAGTGAGTGAGTGAGTGAGTGTATCAATCAGTCAGTCAGTCAGACAGACAGACAGACAGGCAGTCAGTCAGTCAGTCAGTCAGTCAATAAATTAGTCAGTCAGTGAGTTAGTCAGTCAGTCAATGATTCCTTTAGACTGAGCTATCCTGTTACTATGCGCTCTTGAACAAGGATGTATACCACACGTAAAAGGATGAATTAGCTTAAAACTTCATTCAATGATGTATGAAACAGCAAACGACATTGTTTTGAAATTGGAAATTGACTCCACGACATGGACGTCACGGCATTGTAGTACACAGCACTGATAAATGGCTATAAAAACAAACTCGGTCGATTACTAAGTGGACAAAAGCCACTGGATTGTAAATCCCATACGAACAAATCGCATTGTGTCTTAACTCCCCGTGGATCACACCAACTGGATTCTGGTAGAAAATCCTTCTCTACTTTAATGTGTTACTGTTTTTGCGATCGTGAAAGTGGAAAAAGAACAATAACAAAACATATTACTAAACAATAAAAGGCACGTGGTAACTTTGTTAGTGGAATCTTCGTTTTATTTCGAATTTTCGCTTTGTTTAAATTTTGAAAGATTGCGTGTGGAATCTTTTTAAATGTTACCAAAAATACGATAGAAAGTCTGGTTCGTGATACGCCACTATTTTGCAACTCTGATAAAAACACTGTGCTTCAATTTATTAAACTCCAACGTAAAACATATTGCACGTGGCAGATTAAATAGGCCAAGCGACATCCAGGTGCACTAGCCGAAGTGACATAGCCCGAACGGGATTTCAACCCAGATGCTACAAATTTGTGACCGACCGCGCTACCATTCAGACCATGTAGACGCTCGGATTTGTTTGTTCGTATTCGGTACATTTGTTCAGATTACTAAGTTTCTCTTCTGTTTGGCAAATGATGATTTACTCACAACATTTGATGTTTGTGTTTACTATTAATGTCGTCCAGTCTCTGGTATCGCTCGTGGTGGAGTACGTGCGTCTCCAACCACTCCACCTGGATAGTCATCCTGTGAAACTCCGGATCCAGGTAGACGCTGTCCGCATCCTGAAGCTGGTAAATAAATTGTACATCAGACTGACTGTAGATGTGAAAATAAAGTAGGAACGTTCTATCTATCTATCTATCTATCTATCTATCTATCTATTATATATATATATATATATATATATATATATATATATATATATATATCCATTTATCTCGTTCCCCTTTCACACTCGATATATATATATGTTCTAGTATATACTAATAAGGATTCGTTAAGCTAGCCAGATATTATCATCATTAGATACCATAATAACATTACATAAAATAGCATAATATCAGATAATACAACATAACATAACATAATACAACATAACATAACATAACAATAACATAATACAACATAACATACAATAACATAACATTCCACTTACACTCTCCACGGTAATGTCGGTACACACATCGAAGCAGTCATCGGGATCGTTCTGCGAATAGTATTCATAGAACGGCGAACCCTTTGCTCTGATTGGTCGAGCCTGGTGGCCGCCTCGCAACGGCAGCACAGAAACGCCGAACATCACGTGACGAAGGCACATTCGGGGCACGTTCCGGATATCGGCGTAGAAAAGACGCAGCTTCAGGTTGTACCGACTGACGTCCGACTCGATGATCCACGCCTGCTTATCCCGATCGTAGAGGTGCCCGCGGTTCTTGCTCCGATCCAGCGGGCAGATCTGGACCTCGCTGAGGGCAGTCACAGACATCAACTCCATCTGGATCCGGAGCTTCGACTTGCTCGAGCACAAGTGATAGAGGTTATAACCGGGATTGTACAGCTCACCGCGTCCGGCTATGTCAACCGTTTGTTCCATCATTTCGGAATCGACGATCCGGTTGCCCTGACCCAGTTGAAGCCGATAGCGTACACGGCACACGTGATCGAAGTTCGTCTGACGTACCAGGCCAACCATGGACTGGCCAGCGTCGTCACGCGAGTCTCCGTTGGGATAGAGCATCAGGCTCCAATCAAACCCACCGAAGCTGAAGTAGTTCGTCTCGACTCGGCACAGACGCTGATGGTACTGCGAGTCCTTGCCCTCTCGTGGCATCTGTAATGTCTGAAACGGGAGACAATAGACGAAGCGGGCGTCATTTTATTCTAGAATATATATTAATACATTATATACATTAGTGCATACCTTACATCGGTGTATATTGTACAATATTGTATATTTTGATTATCATATATATATATATATATATATATATATATATATATATATATATATATATATATATATATATATATACATATATATTACATTATGTGACATTATGGGCATGTTTGTACACTGTAATTCATTATATAGTTGTTATTATTGTGTACTATATAGAGCATATTGTTATGAACTGCTGCCTGACGTCCTCGTGATATAGCAGCTCAATGAATCGAATCCCAGTAATACCTCTATCTGTGGGATGTTTCATCTGTCGATCATTCAAATGGTATGGTGCTCGTTTTAATATGCTGAAGTGAAAGATGAAATATCCTTCGGGCGTAGGTAAGCGAAGATTTAAAACCGGACATTTGACAGTTGTTGATAACAATGCCACTAGTTAGACTGCTCAGAGGCCCGTCCAATTGCCAACTGGACAGGCTTATTATTGTTTACGATGATACGGTATCATTTAACTTTTGCCCCTTTTAATGTTTCTCGTCTAAATCTGTAACGTGTTGTTGTGCCAGACAGCCAGATGGCGTAGTGGAAGCGCTCAAGCAGCTGATAAACAACGATCGTTTTATTAACGGTCGAATTATGCGTCTGGATCTGCCATAAAGAGGTTCTGCCTACATCTAATGAAATACGCCTGAAAGTCGTTTCATATGTGCAATTATATCTTATCTATGGTGTGGCCTATTCCTCATGGTCGTAAATCCCTTTACCTTGTTTTATTGATTATGTATATATGTATGCATGTATATGTGTGTATGTGTGTACACATGAGCATGTGCTACGTTTTATTTGTGTACTGCTTCCCCATTTTCAAGTAAATAAATAAATACATTTTAATAACCCATTTAAGTACCAAACCATACTAGACGATTATTACTAAAATATTTTGGGGGGATAGAACAGTGAAATGACCAGTAAAATACGGATGATGAACGTCTTACGGCCACTTGTATGCACATAGGTAGGCTAAATGGGCCGAACCACCTCCAGAGATATTGAAGCGAAGTCAAAGACGAAACACCCTTCAGATATACCCACGCCGAGATTCGAACTCGGATGGTAGTGATCTGTGATCGCTGCCAGTTAGACCACGGAGGCACCTGACCAGCATAATATGAAAATTTAGTGTTTCCCTAATAACAAATAAAACACCGACTCCACGCTGAGTGTCTTCAAAAGGCAGAAACGCATTTATAGCCCGCTTACTCGGTGCGTCACGTGGTTGTGTGACCTTCACCGATGCTTTGTAAGCCGCACGTTTGGTGACATTCCCTAATAATCGTTTGTCAGACTGAGGCGGGGTCATTTTACGGTGGCATCGTGGCATTTCTGTGGCGCCTCATCGCAGACGACATATCAACAGCACACCAATACTGATAGCTTTCTAATTATTAATAATGTCTAGTAGGTTCCGCTCTTCAATGCTTCCCATCATTACAGATTTCGGCCCGTTGCACCACTTTCAAAGCCATATCTAATAATTCCTAATGTGGGGTATTTTTGTTTTCAAATAAAACATACCACTGACTAGATTATTAACCTAGATTAATTGTATATATTAATAGTCTCACCTATCCGTTCCTTTATATCAGATTATAATATTATATTAAATATCCTTTGGGGATTTGATTTTTATACACATATACATTCGCGGGTAGGCGCGCATACACACACACACACTCATATATATATATATATATATATATATATATATATATATATATATATATATATATGGTAATGAGATCGTCATTCAAATTGGAACGGAAATGAGGTCATTTGCATTCGTAGCAATAATTATCATCGAAATAATTAACATAATTTTCTAGCGCATATAGCATGTTTCTTAACCCCCCCCCCACATACACACACATACACACACACACACACACACTCATATATATATATATATATATATATATATATATATATATATATATATATATATATATATATATATATATATATATATATATATATATATATATATATATATATATATATATATATATATATATATATATATATATATATATATATATATATATATATATATATATATATATATATATATATATATATATATATATATATATATATATATATATATATATATATATATATATATATATATATATATATATATATATATATATATATATATATATATATATATATATATATATATATATATATATATATATATATATATATATATATATATATATATATATATATATATATATATATATATATATATATATATATATATATATATATATATATATATATATATATATATATATATATATATATATATATATATATATATATATATATATATATATATATATATATATATATATATATATATATATATATAATATAATACAGATATCAGTATGACTGGAAGTTAGACGAGGCTGCCAAAAACATCATGAGAACCCACACGACTGCTGTCAGTGCTCCCCCCTCTCCTCTCTCTCTCTCTACCACGCATTAGAATCCCATCGTCTGGGTTACGTCACTCAATCAAAGAACAAGAGTTCGAACCCGGATACTATGACACCTTTGCCGAGTCTGGACGTTCACGAGCCCACTTAGGTGTGATCGATTACCGAAGCTATGACGTGGACAGGTGATAACATTCTCACCTAGACCGACCGTATACCACATTTGGTTCGTGGGAATGACCAAGGTGTGCTAGCGTCAATACGAGCCAAGCCAGAATACAGCACAATCGCCATGCTTAGAGAGAGTAACTATAAATAAATTACTTCAAAGTAATGAAAAATGTATCTCCGGTAGGTAGAATAGGTAGAGAAGGCTATTAATTTAAAAACCGATATAAATATTATATCGTAAGTGCATTAGAAAACAATCGGGGGGGGGGCAGTAGGAGGTTGATGGGTTATCTCACTTCCATTAAATCAGATTATTTCCTCAATGAAACAATGGTAAGTGTATCTATGACATAGTTCGTCATGGCATCTCATCCCCCGAGGTAGTCCACCCCCCTCCGCGACATATGTCCTAGGTGTGGTCGGCGCCGAGGTCAAACAAAAACAAACGAAAAAATAAACGCCAAAGCAAACCTCAAACGAAAAGGA
>JAODUP010001042.1:97500-107500 GCA_025642065.1 Paralvinella palmiformis
GGCTGTCGGGTGGCCGTTGGAGGCTCGATGCATGAAGTGGACGGCGGCACAGGATGTGTGCTCGAATTAAAAAAGGCGAACTGCCGTCAAAATCTCGGAAGACTTGGTGCACGATGAAAAATCACGTTGCCGTAGGTTGTCGTAAGATGTTGTCGTAGGATGTTGTGGCAAGGTGTCACGTTGTCGCAGGTGGTCGTAAGATGTTGTCGTAGGATGTTGTCGCAAGGTGTCACGTTGTCGTAGGTTGTCGTAAGATGGTGTCGTAGGATGTTGTTGTAAGGTGTTGTCGTAGGATGTGGTAGTAATGTGTTGTCTTAGGATGTTGTCGTAGGATGTTGTCGTAGGATGTTGTCGTAGGACATCGATGTAAGGTGTTGTCGAAGGATGTCGTCTTATGATGTCCTTGTAGGATGTTGTGGTATAGTGTTGTCGTAAAATGTGGTCGTCAGATGTTGTTGTAGGATATCATCGGAGGACGTTGTTGAAGGATGTCATCGTAAGATGTTCAATATTAGTAGAATGTCCTCGTAGGATGTTGCCGTGCGATGCCGAAATAGGATGTTACTGTGCGATGTTTACATAGAATGTTGAGGTGTGATTTTGAGAGACAATGGTAGAATACACGTTTGGAACATTCGCTGACACCTTACAATGTATGATGGCCCAATTATTCTAAGTGAAGCCCGGATTGGGTGATTACATATACATATACACGACATGGTTGAGATTTGAGTAGCTGAGATTAGAGGGTTGAAGGTTGGACGGATATAACACAGAGAAACACAAACAGATCCATCTCAAATGAAGCCTGACTCCCCTCAGAGCTTCATACAGAATACTAAATCAGTTCTCCATAGGAATACAATGCCAGGACAATTACAGAGATTCTCCCTCCTTCCCTCCTCCCCTCTCTATCTCTATCCTTCTCTTTCAAGTCTACTAGTCTAGGTCGATATTATGTTAGTTTCCTCCTTATGTGTATATATCTTTTCCTGTAACTAAATTTCGGAAAGGTGAATAAAGTATTCATCTCTATCTATCTATCTATCTATCTATTTATCTATCTAGCTAGCTAGCTATCTAGCTATCTAGCTATCTCTATCTCTATTGTTCTATTTACCTATCTATCCTTCCATCTACCTGTATATCTATAAATTTCACTCACTCACACACCCTCTCTCTCTCTCTCTCTCTCTCTCTCTCTGCCCATGTCTCTCATATAAACACAGACCGACACACACACTATCTATCCCCTCTCTCACACAAACACAGCCAGACAGACACACACTCCCCACCTCACACACACACACACACACACACACACACACACATACACACACACTCTCTCTCTCTCTCTCTCTCTCCCCCTCTCTCTCACATAAACACAGACAGACGCACACACTTTCTCTCTCTCTCGCCCCCTCACATGCCCGCGCGCGCACACACACTCTCTCTCCTCTCTCACACAAACACAGACAGACACACACTCTCTCTCTCGCCCCCTCACATGCCCGCACACACACACACACTCTCTCTCTCTCCTCTCTCACACAAACACAGACAGACAGACACTCTCTCCCCCCCACACACACACACACACACACACTCTCTCTCTCTCTCTCTCTCCTCTCTCACACAAACACAGACAGAAAGACATACACACACTCTCTCTCGCCCCCCTCGCACACACACACACACCATCTCTCTCTCTCTCTCTCCCTCTCTTACTACTATTAATCTGGCTATTGCTGCTGCTACTGCTTCGAATAAAGCGTAACATCAACTATATAGCGTAAATTGTATCAACTCCCTTTATAGCACCATCCCACATCAATGATATATCTCTAACATCATCCCGGTTCTCGTTTCCAGGCTTATCCCGAACAATCCGATAATCCGGAACGATAGGAGCTTAGCGAAGTGAAGAGCGTTCGGATTACGATCGCGTTTTGGCTTTGCGACAGACTAAACGTCACACGCACACCGGGATCGATTTCCGTAGACGATGATGCGGGATTTCCATCATCGGCCGCCTTCCGCACAAGGCCTCATAAAAGCGCAATCAATGGCCGCGCGTGGCGGTATATCCTGAATGGCTCGCGGCTTTTCGCCTATTAGCGGCGTGCGGCACAGGCCATTGTTTCATTCGGAGCCGAAAACCCTCGACTATCTCGTTTCGGGATGCGCCGACAACGCGCCCATTGTTTGCTCATGCGTGACAAACATGGCCGCCGAACGCAAGAGATCTTTCATTGTTCTACTGGCGCCGGGGGAGCGAGCGGGAGGGAGGCTGGACGATCCTGGTTTTACATTCCGCTCCGGGTATATGTTATCATCGTTGTCATGAGATTAATATCGATCCGGAAGGCTGATAATCTTTACCACCTAACAAGGCGTTACCGTCCAGTTGATCAAATCGCTTGGAAGCGAATCGTTTGATAATAGACACTATAATAGGTAAGTAAATACTCCGTTAAGCTTCAGTCGAGGTCACATCTTCGACATATTGCCGATGTGGGGGGGGGGGGGAGATCCATACGGAACATCCCATAAAGACAGGTGTGATCCGAATCCAAGCCTGGAGGTTTATCGCCCAGTGTTCTAACCCGCGCTCTAAAGGGTAGGGTTCATGGTATGGATTTGCAATCACGCGAGACCTTCCCCATATCAAAACGAATAGAGCGGTTGGCTACCGGCATTTAGTACCAAAGTTCAAATCCCGGCTTGCCTATATCTGCAGGGTGTTTCATCTATCAGTAAATTGCCTATGAAGAATAATTGGTCCGTTTAGTCCACCACGTGTGCGCCAAAAAAAAGAGTCGTAAATCCTCCACAACAATCAACATTTCTACACTGATCGATGTTTTATTTTAAATTGGCCATCGCGCAGAAAAAACAACAACTTACGATTAAATCACCTTTCTGCTTCGAAGTTAACATCGTCAAGCACCGATCATGCACCAATCCCTTAATCTGCTCCATCGCTGGTAACATTATTACATTTAACAAGCAGCTCGTTCTTCCATGCTACACCTTCAAGTTGGTCGCATTAAATAGGCGTGATAAATATGCTTAGAAGATCGATTAAGAGCGATTTGTCCCTATAAATTATCGGCAGATTGTGGATGCCAGAAAGATTGACCTCAAAACTAGGCACGTTGTAAAACGAAACCTGCATATTTTATTTTATTTTTGTCTCATTATCGCAGACAGTCATACGCCGCCTTGCGTCATTAATTCGTTCCAAAAGCCGTGACATAATTCGGCTTTAAACAGGACGTAATGCCTAAAAAGTGCCTTTAAAATGCTTTTCTGTGCAAATATCTTAATGTGTATACATCTTCCAATGTGTTAACGTGTTTTAATCTATTTTAAGTCATTGCTTTTAATATTTTCTTACATTTCGTATTGTTAATTTATTTATTTCACGTCTTTTTATTATGACGTAGTCACGTACCTGAGTGACCTAACGTCGGACGTAATTATTTTCGCTGAACTGAAATTCACTCTAGAAAAATGGCATAAATTTGACTATTGTATGATTTTATATTTTTGCTCAATCTGATTTCGCATCATCTATTATATATATATATATATATATATATATATATATATATACGGTAAGTAAACTTAGATGAATTACAAAGCCAACAAAACACTTACATATACCGAACTGAAGATTCTATGATTGCCCATCCTGTTGTTATGTCGTAGAATCTACTCTCATCCCATTGTTTTGACAATATTTATCAGTCAGGTGCTTCAAATTTAGCGATTGTAATTATCAGGGTCTCGTGTAACTTCGACAAACAAGCCTAATGCTCGAGAGAAAACAACCGTATAAATCAAACTGGATTTTAACATTTGCAATAAGTCTGCTTTATAATAATAATAATAATAATAATTATTATTATTATTATTCAATCGTTTTATCAAGATTGTTTTGTTTATTCAACATTGCAATTATTAGTTTATATATAACGGAATTATGAAGGTTTTTCTGTATTTGTTAGGTTGATCTCAATTCACAAAGGCCACTCATCATAATAACGAATCGCGTATACGGTTATACTTAAGCAATCTAAATTTGTTGAAGCAGGTTAATTGTCCACGCGGAAATCCCCAAATAATACTGAAAATAAACACGGATATGAAATATTACACCTCTGGGGTAAAATGCATGACTGAACTACAGCCCCATTGGCTGATCTAAAAGTTATTATCTTAATTGATGTGAAAAATCGGTATACATTTTGTCGAGTTTCGAATACGGTGTCCATTATGACTTATACTCGATGTGTGAAGATTAATGGTGTCACGCGCTCTACGATATGAGCCATTTGGTTTCGCCAGCCGTCATAAAATAAAAGTCCGGGCGCAGTTCACTATTCAAAGTGTACATATACACTGGTGATAGGGAGTACTTGTTCACTGGTGATCACATGCAGAGGAGGGATTTTGTGTCATGTATTCGAAGGTGTATGTCCTGATGAAAAATCACATAACATAGGTAATACCACACGATACTCCCACAGGTGGATAAGAATGTGAAAGAAACCGGAGAATATAATTGAAAATTCAAATATGTTTTTATTTTTATTAATACATTTTCAGACATATATCGACGGTTTTCATACGCTGGAGTGATGAAATATGCTCTTCGTTCATGTTATCTAGCTCTTCATTAAAGAACAAAATAGAGAAAACGGTCACTTATACGCATATATATATATATATATATATATATATATATATATATATATATATATATATATATATATATATATATATATATATTGCTTACATTCTATCATTCGGTAATAATTCTCTCAGATTTATGAACATCACAAAAACCTGTGCCTTTATCACATGCAACATTCCATCCTTATATTTACCAGAGGTTAGCACTGCCCACAGGTCACTACTGATCACGAACCGAATTACAACTGTCCACAAGTCACTACTGATCAAATATCACTACTAACCAAAGGCCGGAGGCTAATTCTGATCACAGGGTGGCCCTGACGACAAGCCAATGCAAATCTCAGGCGAATACCGAACACTGAAAACTACAGACCAGGGATGCTTTCACACAACACAGGTGGCCTCACATAACCACAGGTGGCATCTAATCGCAGGTCATTGCTAATTACAAATCTCCGCTAAGCACAAATCATTTATTGCCACAGGCCACTACTGACCACATGCAAATGCCGATTACTAAGCATCACTGAACACAGGTCATTGACGACAGCCCATGTATAATCCAGAACACAGAACGAGATGCCCACTCCTCCGTAATTCCTCAGCCCGAAGTCAACATTAACTCATGCTCTGATCGTAACACCTTCATGTGCTCACGTCTGTCTTAAGCCAGAAGCTCTAGATGAGGATAAGTGAGGAAAAACATAGAACCCACCGAGCTGAATCCCCGGAGTGCCGTATTCGCAATACCCGGGATCGCAGTTATCTCGGCCAAAACTGTCCAAGTCCTCAGTACAGCTTCAATCCCCTGTACACAGATAGGGATAGAAAAACTCGTCAGGTTCGTGTCCATGCAGAGGGCCACAAACGGCCTAGATTAGGTCACTATGGACATATTAGTGGGTATGATTGCTAGACATTTGGCTGCTGCTTCTGTCAGATGGCTGAGTCTAGGGAAAAGATTACGCTGACTTTTGGCGTTCCCTTTCCATGGAATAAAACTATCCATTAATTACAGATGGCAAGTTCGTTCCACAAGACGACCATTATTTTACATATGACCAGCTGCTTCCTAAATGTATATTGATTAATATTGGTATTATTATTTTTTATTTATTTGTATTATTATTATTGTTATTATTATTATTATTATTATTATTATTATCAGCAGCAGCAGAAGCAAAATGGAATATTCCATGTGCTTTATTTATTGGTGACTTAAATGTTTCAATCGTTACTACTACTACAACAACAACTACTACAACAACTACTACTACTACTACTACTACTAGTAAACTACTATTCTACTGCTACTATTACTACTACTTTACTACTTCTACTATTACTACTACTATAAGTACTACTATTAGTACTATTTCCAAGACTACTAGTACTAGACTAGTTGACTCAGTGTAGCAGTTAATGAATTGCATTTGTGAAATAGAAGTGGATTTCATTAAGTCAGTTTTGTTTATGGCCAATAACATTTTACACCGATTATAATAACAATTACTTTAATTAGCATCATCAGTCACTCTATCACGTATATCTTACAAGTTATAAATAAATTAAGCATTTTGAAGACTAAAAAGGTCGTTATAAGTTTGCGTCTCTATTCTGACCATATTTGGCTTGCCACCCTGTGGTTGATCAATTATACTGCTGCATAATATGCGCCCATGCTCAGTGTTTGTACACACAGCGTTGGATGTTTCCCACATAATCGAGAAAAACTGTACATAAAAGTGCACAGGTGCTGAGTGAATACGTATATGGCCGAATATTCATGAAAATTATATGGCACCCGATTCCTCAAAAGATTCAAATTGTTGTATAATGTCCTTAGTGTTTAATGAAACCACAGGTTTGATAAACTTTTAAGATAAAATCACTAAAACTAATGTTATCTACAGCTTTAGTAAGGAATTGTATATTTCGGAGAATGACGAAAATTCTCAAAGAATCTCTTTAAAATCTGCCCATACCAAATTAATATAAATAAAAATCTCCTGATGATTTGTATTTCGGCTCCATCTTTCCGTACTGCTCCCCTGTGAGTGGTGGGGGAGGAGGTTTCTCAACCACTCGAACATAGAGGCTGTGCTGATTCCCGAACAACAAAACCATTTGTATCCGTAGAATAAACGCATGCTCGCACACACACACACACACACACACACACAGAGAGAGAGAGAGAGAGAGACAGTTATCCCCCAAAATACAAATGCTTGCACGCAAGTACTGGATGACCCAAATAAATACTGATATTGTATAATGAACTTCGGAAAGTAGTATTATATCATGTGAAATATTATATTTATAACCTTATAATCTGGTTTTGGCTTCTTATTTTCACAGTTTGCATTATTCGTGTTTCGTTAGCAATCCATAAATTAGTCGCTTCCATAGAACAGTAAGACAGACTATTGATTTCTTTTTACCGAGAAACCGTCAAATTTTATGTCGTTATTTTCGCCAAAATCTGCGATGTGTGTGAGGTGGAGGGTCTCGGTTAAACCGAAATCTGGCTGATCGAGGTTTGGATATCCGAAAAATAGCGGTATTTTTATGGAAGAAAAATGTGGATTGGGTTCTATTCGTAATTAGTAACGAACCTGAATTCGATTAGGTTCTAATGATAATACTATTCATAATAACAACGGTGTAGATTTATCAAAGTATTTTAACTGCATAACAGATTCAGAAATCTTGCACAGTGATAATCGAATAAGGTATTCGTAATTTCAAATAATGTCAGATAGCAATCCACTCGACAAGGTGTGGGAGCTGCTGAGGTAAAGTAAGTAATTTATTGTCTACAGGTTGCCTCATTCAGTTCAGATGTCCTACCAAAGCAATTCAGTCCTAGATAGTATCCAAGGTGGTTTTTTTTGTATCTATTATCTCCATCTGTCATTATTTTATTTTCGAAATCACGCTTACTTATCCATGCCGAGATATTTTGACCCGTACGGCTTATCATCGAGTCCTTCGTGTTGACGGCTAGCTGACATCTGTCAGACAAAGAACAGTCCATTCTATCAACATGCTAAACGAATGCCACATTTGACGTCGGTGAACGAGTGCTAATAGCTTGAACGTATAACGAAACGTTCACTCTGGACACCCGGCCAAAGAGACCGCCTCGTTTACGGACCAGGTGTTCGGTGGATTGTGGTGACAAACGAACGGACGGACATCAAACATCATTTAATATATAACTCTACATAAAGTGTAGTCAGTAGATCGCGACAGCCCCCTCTATCCCCAGGCTACGGGGCGAAATCCTATTGCAGCTCGTGGCTGTGGCATGCTTCATCCTTCAGTCAGGGGTGTCGGCCCCAAACTCGTTTCCCGAAGACGTCGCCCATCAGTCATACTACTCGAGTGAGAGTAGGGTCGGCCCTAAACGAAAAGACCACACAGCCATATCGTAACTGGAGTATTTCGACCCAGTATTGTGATGGTTCTGCTTATGCAGCAGTGATGGTAACCGCCTGTTATAAGAAGTGTGACATTTTACCGACTATGAAGGGCTGTATCCGGCTAATTATCAGAAATATCACGTGTTATATGTGGTCTAAATTCATCATGATGAGAACTTCTTCATAAATGGACCAACCAACGCGCATGCGCTGGAGCATCCAAAGACAGAGAGGGTGAGTTTGTATGCCTGTATGTGTATGTATGTGTGTGTTTGCACGCGCGTGCGCGCGCGCACGCGTGTGTGTTTGTGTGTGATGAGAGAGACCTATCGATCGAAAGATGGTTACAAAGGACTGTATGTGGATGGTTAGATTTGAGTCGATGTATCTGTGTGTGGTGGGGGTGTCGCTGTCGTGCATATGTATGTGTGTGCGTGCATTAGTTCAAGAGTGCGTGAGACTGGGAAAGAGAGACCTGATTAATCAATATATTTTTTTCCAAAGCCAATCAATTTCCTGGAATAGGAAACACATTTATAATTTATCAAGGCGCTGGTACACTTGTGTACACACGTGCGCTCATATATATATATATATATATATATATATATATATATATATATATATATATATATATATATATATATATATATATATATATATGAGAGGAGAATAGATAGATAGGCAGATAGATAGATATACCTACAGACAGTTATATATATATATATATATATATATATATATATATATATATATATATGTATGTGTGTGTGTGTGTGTGTGTGTGTGTGTGTGTGTGTGTGTGTGTGTGTATATGCGTGTGCGTGCGTGTGCATGTATGTGTGAAATAGAGAAAGAGAGATCCTACTGTTGTAGTTCATGTCGAATGCGAAATACTGTCGTCATAAAAAGTAGAATATTTACACAACTGGCAGACAATAGTAACATAACGTGAGATGCTATTGAACGAAGTATAGAGAGGTTTTCTTGATTATTGACACCTTAACAACACTAACATAATATATTCTAACATCTGAATAGATATGTGTGTTTCGAAAATAAACCATAGAATAAATGATACCGGGAACGAAATCTTTGGTTAGCTTCGATCCTAATAACACCTGAGACATACGGGTGCGGGAATCTACTTGGGAATATGACGTGATTGGAAAATTCATTTTCCAGACACGAACCCATATGCTGGCCTGTCTACCTCATCAGCCAACATTACGAGAAGAACGAATGAGTGAGTAAGCGAGTGAGTAAGTGAATGGTATGAGTTAGTGAGTAAGTGAGTGAATGAGTCAGTGAGTCAATGTGTCAGTCAGTGAAATGTTTGGCCGAGGTATTTCTCTCCCCTGGGATATATGACTGAGAGAAAGCACAACGATGACCCAGAATCATCTTCATCAAGTACGAAACATCACACAGACACCACAAGCCATAATCGGCGACCGTGATAAGCTAATCCTACACTTAAAAATCCCCGGGGAGCATAACACGGTAATTGGTGTAAAAAAGGTATTCTTAGCAACATGCCTAATGATGAGATTATTGCCACTTTAAATGAATTAACAGAATAAATTTATAAGGTACATAATATCTGAAAGCAAGATTTATACCATTAGAACCGTAATAATTAATATGTTTATTATCTGAAAGATGATCTTAAAGTAGAATTTGGCAAGGAAAAGGAAATATATTGATCATCAATTATAGATTTGAATTGCGGAAGTTTAGTAAAATATTTTATTGATCTAGAAGATTTCGTAATAAACATTAC
The DNA here is from genome assembly GCA_025642065.1 of Paralvinella palmiformis. Classification (NCBI taxonomy): domain Eukaryota; kingdom Metazoa; phylum Annelida; class Polychaeta; order Terebellida; family Alvinellidae; genus Paralvinella; species Paralvinella palmiformis. The sequence goes on from JAODUP010001042.1 coordinate 107,413, forward strand.
TAGTAACAATACATTTGACGTCATCGCATTATCTGAAATCCGGTTAATGTCCAGTAATCATGATTTATCAGATGTTGTCTCAGATAAG
>JAODUP010001042.1:110000-115000 GCA_025642065.1 Paralvinella palmiformis
ACTCTATAGCGAATGTCATTTGAGCTGTGCGCGAGTGTTCAGTTTCCATGTGATGATGACCTTAATATACAAAGCTTCTCTTAATGGAATCCCCTGTGCCCTACTCATAATTCATAAGAAACCAAGCCATTGTTGTATATACCGAAGGCTCCCCCACCCACCGTTCCTTCCCCTCCCTAATGACTGATGGCATGTGTTGAAATGGCCCACGCCGCGGCCAGCATAACGTCAGGGAATTCAACAGTTGTCCTCACCAGAGAAAATGTCTATCTGAAGTACTAGGCTCACCTTAACCACCATACTCCGAACCTGATTATGGCCATTAAAGGTCATTAAGGTCTTCTGGGGTTGGGGGGGGGGTCGATGTAGTGATGGACCCACAACATGCGTGACACTATAGCTATTTGATAACGTCATTTCTTAGGGACATAGCCATTGCTTTTGGCGAGAGATGTTGCCAGATGAGCATTTTCTCTACCCGGTCATCTATTCATCGGATGAAGAATCGATGATGATGCGGAAGGATTAGAGTAGAAAACAGGCTCATCATTTCTGAAATGTCACCTATATCGTAACTTCTACAGCAGACCGTGTCGATTGCCTTTAGTGAGTCAATAAGGGGAAGTGATATTAGAAGGAGACTTCAATCGATAATGATCAGATCTGTCAATAAATTGGAGTCTTTGTTCTAGATTTTAACCTGAATAAATGCTTTATAGAGCCTAAGGCATACTTCAAGGATATTTAAATGAAAGTCATAAGTTGCAGTAGACAGCAATTTCAAGTCGTTCTTATATATATATATATATATATATATATATATATATATATATATATATATATATATATATATATATATATATATATATATCTTTTCCCAAACTTCGATACAGCAGGTGCTGATCGGAACGGAATAGTCTGACCTATATAAAACCCATAGAGGATGTTCATGTCTCAAACAACTCCAGGGCTACAAAATATGAATTACTATGCTGTTAACGTTAACATTTTCATATCCTATCACTATGTCACATGGTGTCACATTGTATATATATATATATATATATATATATATATATATATATGTGTGTGTGTTGTGTGTGTGTGTGTTTGTGTGTGTGTGTGTGTGTATGTGTGTATGCGCATGTCTGTCTGTGTGTGTATGTGTGTGTGTGTGTGTGTGTGTGTGTGTATGTGTGTGTGTGTGTGTGTGTGTGTGTGTGTGTGTGTGTGTGTGTGTGTGTGTGTGTGTGTGTGTGTGTGTGTGTGTGTGTGTGTGTGTGTGTGTGTGTGTGAGTGTATGTTTGCGTGTGCGTCACTGCTGTGGCGTCAGGCCCCATACATTTGATGTCCCGTGTATCAATTTGTCTGCATGGTATCTCTGAGTGTACTGATTAGGATTAGGGTGCTGAGTTGTTTGCACTCAGTTCATTCATCGACATAAGCTGTTGTAATATGGCACTATTCCCAACCCTTTGAATAGTGTCCTCCTTGTGGTATTTGCTTCACCGCTAGTCACTTCTGAGATGTTTCGAACGATAAGAATGGTGCCTCAGAACGTGTAATATTCAAAACGAAGTCATTTACTGAACGAGGCATCATGCTACGTTTCTAAGTGTCAAGCCAACTACTTATTTGTGGATGAGTGATCCTTTGATCGTTTCAAAATCCGGCAGTCGGTTGTTTATTTTAGCTTGGAACATCCCAAGTCGTCCCCTTCTACTTCTCGGCGGCCATGAATCGCATTCCAAAGGAAGCCAATCGAGACAGCAATTTAAACTCAGCTCTCTAATTCGGTCCCTATGCTACAAATTGGTCGAGCCGCGTGGCCAATTTAAGTCGCCGTCTTTTTTTACCGTCAACAAACTCTCTTACCGACGGCTGAAAGCCGACATTGTGACCAACACTTCCCCCGGCGTCTACAAGACCGGATGACCCGGTTATAGCCGGCAGAGCGTATTCAACCCGAATGACGCCAAATGCCGAACGGGGATCAGCTCACAGGACAATGGCCAATGATGCCCTCGTGTCGCGTTCGTTGGACAAGTCCTTGGTAATACCAAGCTGAGAGTGAACAGGGACGTAGACTATTAGTTGGCCAAGCTGAAAGCACCCATATCATTGCCGGGGGGGGGATCATGGCTATTGGGCAGGGAAATTTACGGGATATATTAGGGAGATACGACTTGCGATTATTGTAAGAGCTATTCCTTGATGAGGGTCGTGGGTTATAAGCGCGCTTTGTTATCGATGTGTTGTAATCATCAACAAACGCCCCAGGTTTTTTAAGGTGGTCGTTGATTGGGGTTAACTAATTGGAAAGAAATCGACTAGAAACATCAAAGTTTTACCTTCCAATCTACTAAACTGAATGCAGTTATCTTTCGCATCATATCTCTACTACTGAGGTAAGAAATAAATGTACAAGGGGTTACACCTCGCCATTTATATATATATATATATATATATATATATATATATATATATATATATATATATATATATATATATATATATATATATAAGAGAGAGAGAGAGAGAGAGAGAGAGAGAGAGAGAGAGAGAGAGAGAAAGAGAGAGAGAGAGATTGATTGATATGTACTTAGATTAATAAAGATCAAGTTTGTCGGATCCTGTGATTTAGCATCGTTTCGTGCGTTCAAAGGATTTGCCTTAAAGATGGCGTTGAATTATACCAGTCTATAAAGTAGGGGCGGTGTCAAAGGAATGTTGAGCAAGTAATACCCTTAAGTCGAAATAAAGTTCGAATTCTTAAGTAGACGAGCGGCGCTGCACTACAAATTATACGGCATACAGCGGCGGGAGACCCCCGAGCAGCGCTTGCCGTTTTTATGAAGGATTATATTCCAAACGACGATCCCATTGATTATAGCATCTGCCTTTGCTGCTGCTGCCGATGCTAATGCTATTGTTGCTATTGCTGTTGCTGAACCTGGTGCTATGTTCGGAGCGCTGTTGTTTACCTGACTAATGGCCAATTGTACGTAAATTATATATTACAACAATGACTAAATATTGCCCTCATGAACTGTACGGTGAAAAGATCGGTCGATCAGGTATAAATTATATATCGCGTGCCCGTGTATGGACGGCTTCCATAAGATAGACCTCCGCAGGTAAACACAGAAGTGGATGATTGGAAATGCTCTTATTGAAAACCGATGATAACTTCTGACGTGAGCCGTCCGAGTCAACAGATTGAATGCCATTTTGATTGTTGTCAACTTTGCGTTAACAAAAAAGGGTTGACTGATAGTTGGCATGGTGTCTGCATCAAGCTGTAGTCGGATATATTGTCTAGTGCCAACAAAGAAAAATGGCACCATAAAGGTGTTTGTATGAGTGACTGATGTCTGTGATCGATGTTAGTTTTGAAAAAACAGGTAACAACGACATTTGTCACATCTAACTGGAGAAGTCAGACGTTTGATGTCATAGAGAACTCATCTTTTTCTCATATATTAATAACGGTTTTTTCCCCTAGCAGATGGATAGTTAGAAAGCTAAAGGTGCATTCCATTTGACAGATCATAGAAGATATTCGCTTATTAAACAGATAGCGCAGATGGTAGTTCATTATTTGAATATACCTTCGGCACATTAAGAGATGATTACATATATGTTAAATTTTTTATATATTGAACAGCTTCTACAGAAAAAACACGCATTCGCATTAACGGAGCGTTAATTAAATAAACAAGTAAGGGAATGGTTCGTTAAACCTCGACACGGGTCTTACCTGGGACATATTGTCGAGGGGCAACTCTCTAATGTAACATCCCAGAAAAACGGATACGAGTCGGATTCGAACCCGAAACCCAGATAGGTAAGGCGCAGTGTTCTAGCCTCTGAACTATCCTGTCACCGACATCCAGTGAATAAATCGACCGACAAATAAAGGAAACATTAATGGAACATCTCTAGATGATAAATAGCTGGACGGATAAACGAACGGGCGGATAAAGCAACCGACGAATAAACGAAACCTGATACAGACCAATGTTATTCAAAGATGGAGATAAGGTGGCACTTTAAGAATCAATCATACACGTTCACCTACCGAGGAACAAACGGAAACGTAGATAAAACGGTAACAAAACCGAGCGGCGAAAAAACACAAAAACACAACAACAACAACGGAAAGGCCAATAACTGACACTCCGGAAGTCAGCCTACCTGTTCGAAGGTACATCTGACGTTTCGCACCTCCAGCTCCAGAACGAACTCGCCGCTATCCTGGCGGAATCCGCGACTGGTCAGATCCGGAACGCCGACGAACGTCGAGCGGCCGTGCGTCGCGCTCTCCGACGTGAAGACGCATCCCCGCTCGGTGAACACCTCGTTCTTGGTAAAATGTTCGCCATTGACTAGCGTGAAGCCGTAATCGACGATGACCGTCAGTCCGACGCAGGCACTGCGTAGCGTCAGATAGACGCCGACGTGCCGCTCGTATCTGACGGCCGACACTCCCCAACTCTGGTAGCCGTAGGTGAAATCGCGCGAGCACGCGTCCGGAGTATTCTCTTTCGAGACCGAGGCCGGAAGCTGGAAGGTGAAGACGCGCGTGTCGAATCGGTCGTTCAGCGTCGAGAGTCGGAACAGTCGCGCCATGTCGTCGACGTCGAGTGATCTATCCGAGCGTCGGCTGCGTCGAGAGTGCCGTCGATTGCTGGCCCGAGGAGCGCTAGGCGCGCTACTAGAAGTTGTCCTACTCCGAGCTCCTACCAGCTAGCAACAGCGATGTCCCTGCATTGGCCATAACTCGTTCGCTAGGTGGGCGGTTGCTATGGGGCAATGTGACGAAAGTCGTCCGTCCGTGTGTGCGTGTGTGCGTGAGAGAGAGAGAGAGAGAGAGAGAGAGAGAGAGAGAGTGTGTGTGTGTGTGTGGGCAGTCACTTGTGCTGAGATGAGGAAGGCGCCGCGTCGTGATGGAACACAGCCAGGTATTGGCCACGGTGAAGTGCTGCCGACAGGCGGTG
>JAODUP010001042.1:120000-214198 GCA_025642065.1 Paralvinella palmiformis
ATGCCGATAAAGACAAGCTACAGTGTTTACATGTTGGTTTTTAAGAACCAGACACATTTTATAGTATGTTCTTGAAATGAAAATGTACAACAGAGTTTGATGCCATTGTATGATATTGATTTGTTTTAACATTTCTGAGAACAACATCCACCATAGAGCAAAGGAGCAAGTAATGCATTTGGCAAAGAGATAACCGATTAGTGCAAACTGAGATTATTGTAAACAATATCAATGGAATTATTTGAATACATGGGACATATATATTTATTTAGTAACGAAATGCGTCCTATGTGGCGTGATTACAGCCATATAAGATCTATATAATGCATAGGATAATTAGAATATAGACAACCCCCCCCCCCCCACCACTCCGACCCCCTCTATAAATTGACCACTTTTTAACATGCTTTAACATTTTATTTTTCTTCTATAACTCGACCACTTCCCAACTCCGTACTTCGACCTTTGACCTCCGTGTAATTCCCAACTTAGTCATCCTGTATGTCTACCAGGAGCCAACAAATAGCCTTGTTTATGCTCACAAACGCATGCATTAACTTAATTGGCTACTTAGCATCCGACTGATGGCCAATCAGGATCGTTTGGAGCTGGAGTTAAAACGATGATGTTACAAGGATAAGCCATGCACGATTGCTTGCTGTTACTAGCTTGGGCTTTACAATGTGAAGACAACACTTTTAATAGCGGCAACATCTGAAGCAATGTTTCAACACATTTGTTTCCTCTCATGTTCATAGAACCAATAAACTGACAAATCATCATGTGTTATCTTTTGCCTTACATACGAAACCATATCTCTGGTATGATATGAAATGGTAAATCAAACACATTGTGTAATCATGAAAGTAATCGCTGATTACGATTACATTTACAATATAATCGATTACGATTACTTTACATCTGGACCTGGCGATTACAATTACGATACTTGAGATCATAGGTTCGTGTACAATCGATTACGATTACCGATTATGATTACGGCAATCCTGGCATGCACTATTATTATCATATCAGAAATATAGGGCTTATTCGTATGTGCATAAGTGATGAGATATGCTGGTCCTTAGTCCAAGTCCCTATATGTTCACCTTATCTAAAGGATCTGATCCAAAGGATTAGACGATCAGATTGCAGCAGTCTGAATCGTGTTAGCTCATATCACTGTAAGGGAGGAAGAAATTCCAAATGTTATCGCCAAGGTTGTGAAATATGTTGCCTGCTCATATTAAATTTGCAGGAATCAAAAACATATTTTATAAAATTTCAAATAGCTGATTTATAATATCTGACAAACAGCATGTTTATATATTATTATTATACCACTTTTGATACAGCTCATAAAACATATTTAGCTCAAAAGCAGTACACAATATCACTATATATATATATATATATATATATATATATATATATATATATATATATATATATTACTCGAAAGAGCCTTATTTAAAACCAGAGGTAAAACATATATTTAGAAAATAGTTAACATTTGAATGCGGGTGTACTTGTAATAAATCTCATTTATGCAGGCAACCAATTCCACAGGAATGGTGCAACTTTCACGAAAGACCATTCGCCGTAAGTAGCTGTTCTTTTCCTTGGAAATACAACTGAAGTGGACTTTCATAAGTCTAAATATATGTGAAGCTGTTAAATCTTCGCGTCTTTTTTTATGTATGATGACTGTGTATTCCGAATGTATGCTGTCAGATCTTGCACTGAACATATGTAACTGGTCGCCAATATAGCCCCTTCAGAACTTGAGAGTTAGGTGGGCATCTTCAATTGCCCATCTTATTAACCACGCAGCTGTAGTTTGCACGCCTTGCTGTTTGTTGAGGATAGCCGTAAGGAGACAATATAGTAGACCATTGAAATAATTAAGCCATAATATTACCACGGCTTTGAATAAACTAATCATGCTCCACCCAACTAATGTTTCTGTTCTGACCATATGCTGATCAGGTGACACAGTTCACTTGCTGAGCCAGGCTCATGTTTATGTCAAAGATCACTCCGAGTTTCTTCACTTCCGATCCTAATCACCTCCGATATTGATGCTGATGCTATCTCAAACCTAACAGTTGTACTTAGATAACGGCATGATCATGTCAGTTTTGTTTCATTGTTAAGGTTGATCGTGTTATTCGTCATCCTAATATCAATGTCGATAAGGCAGAGTTAGATATGAATCACTGCTTCTTGTTTGGATGTGTGCTGTCCGAGGTTGAACGATAATTAGTTCAGAATGTAGTCGACGTATAACTGACACTCGCAAAATTCCTTTGTGCTTTCTACCACATGATGTATATCTTGGAACCAATTACTGATCTTTGGGGTATGTTGAAGAATAGTGAGGCCGGGATTGAGAGCTGTCCATTCATCGACATAGTGTTGTAGCGCTGATACGTATGGCTTGGACCAATTTAGTGCAATTCGAAATACCCTCCGAATCTACGAATAGGCATTTAGTAGTCCAATGTATCAATAGCCCCCAATATGTCCAACATAACAAGTATTATGAGAAGATCATGATCAAGTGACTTAGTTATGTGGTCCAGTACCGTTATATCAGCCGCGTCTGTGGAATATATCATTCGATACGAGGACTGGTATGCGTTGTGCAAATTATTAAACATTAAATGTATTTCCAGGCGAGCGTGGACAACTTAGTTTGGTACATTTTGAAAGAAATGGAAGGTCTGGCTGTTAAACAGATGTGAAAAGTACGTCACTGACGTTGACGTAAACTTGTGGTGAATAATAGGCGAATGAGACACTAAGTGAGTCGGGGAGTAAAATGATTTCTTCGGGCGGAATGTAATAGGGCCAGTTAGATAGTTAGTAAGTTTGTCACAGGTGAGTGACTGATTGACAGAATGAATTATTGAGTGAGCCATTAATTATAGGAATGTGTAAGTGATTTAGTGATGGAATGAATAATTAATTGAAAGAGAACACCTTATTGAGAGTATGATAAATGATTGAGTGGGTGGTATGTTTATCATCATCGGTTGTCGAATACGAGTAATTTGACTGAGTGAATGAATGAATTAATGAATGAGCTATTGATTGAGTGAATGTTTGAGTAATTATACGATTTTGCGATTAAAAGAATAATTAAGTATGAATATATAGATAATATATAGATATGCTTAAATTATACAACAAATGTCAACATTTTATAACAAAAGTAAAACATTCCTGGGCATGAGTCGTCTTGGAAACAAATTTAATTGGGTAGCAGTAGTGTAAAGTTCCATCACCAGATATTCTATCCGTCCCACAATCTCCAGGGTATATATTTCAATCTGTTTGGTGTATTATAAGAAAGGTAACCCACAATTGTTGTATAATTTAATTTAATTGACAAATTAATTGACACAGACAATAAGAAATTAGACCTTTAGTTGATACATATCTGGTTATGTATCATTGTTGTTGACAATTGGGTTTGTATTCGATGATAAGTGAAATTGGCGATTATATTTTGATTTACCAATTAATTGATTGAAATAATATCATGAATAAGTGACTCTATGAAATATTCAGTGAAAGACATCATAAGTGATTTGAGTTAGTATGGTATATGTCTGTACGTGTGTGTGTGTATGCGTATTTTGGGGAATAAAAGTGTGTATGCAAATGCATCGATAGCTGAGTGTGTTAATAAATGAATTGTTGAGTGAGTGAGTGAGTGAGTGAATGAAACAGTGGGTGGGTTGGTTGTTAAGTGAGTGAGTGGGGAGTGGGTTGGTGGATGGGTGAGTGAGTGAGTGAGTGAGTGAGTGAGTGAGTGAGTGAGTGAGTGAGTGAGTGAGTGAGTGAGTGAGTGAGTGAGTGAGTGGGTTGGTTGTTAAGTGAGTGAGTGGGGGGTGGTTGGTTGGATGGGTGAGCGAGTGAGCAGTGAGCAGTGAGCGAGTGAGCGAGTAGCGAGTGTTGAGGAGTGAGTGGTGGTGGTGGTGGGCAAACTGCGAGTGAGTGAGTGATGAGTGAGTGGCAGCTACGAGTGAGTGAGTGGGTTGGTGAGTGATTGTGATGTGAGGGGGATGTAGTTTTAGGGAGTGGTGGTGGTGGTGGTGGTGGTGGTATGGTGGTGGTGGTGGTGGTGGTGGTGGTGGTGAGTGTGTGAGTGAGTGAGTGGAGTGAGTGAGTGAGTTGGTGGTTGGTTGTTAAGTGAGTGAGTGGGGGTGGGTTGTTGGATGGTGAGCAGTGAGCGAGTGAGCGAGTGACAGTGAGGACAGTGGAGTGAGTGAGTGGTGATGAGTGAGTGGGCGAGCTGCGAGTGGTGAGTGAGTGAGTGAGTGGGCGAGCTGCAGTGATGAGTGGGTTGGTGGGTTGAGTGAGTGAGTGATAGTGATAGTGATTGTGATTGAGTGAGTGGTGAGTGAGTAGTTGAGTGAGTGATGTGAGTGAGTGAGTGAGTGAGTGAGTATGGTGATAGTTGATGAGTGATGATGAGTGAGTGGGTTATGAGTGAGTGAGTGAGTGAGTGAGTGAGTGAGTGGTGGTGAGTTGAGTGAGTGAGTGGTGGTGAGTGGTGGTGGTGGTGAGTGGTGGTGGTGGTGGTGGTGAGTGAGTGAGTGGTGGTGGTGGTGGTGGTGAGTGAGTTGGTTGTTAAGTGAGTGAGTGGGGTGGTGGTTGTTGGATGGTGACGATGACGATGAGCGAGTAGTGAGTGAGTGGTGAATGAGTGAGTGAGGATGGATGAGTGAGTGGTGGTGGTGAGTGAGTGAGTGGGGAGTAGCGAGTGAGTGGAGTGGGTTGGTGAGTGAGTGAGTGGTGGTGGTGGTGAGTGGTGAGTGGTGGTGGTGGTTGGTGGTGGTGAGTGGTGAGGGTGGTGAGTGAGTGGTGGTGGTGAGTGGTGAGTGGTGGTGGTGGTGGTGAGTGGTGGTGGTGGTGAGTGAGTGAGTGAGTGGTGGTGGTGGTAGTGAGTGATGAGTGAGTGAGTGAGTGAGTGAGTGAGTGAGTGAGTGAGTGAGTGAGTGAGTGAGTGAGTGAGTGAGTGAGTGAGTGAGTGGTGGTGAGTGAGTGAGTGAGTAGTGAGTGAGTGAGTGAGTGAGTGAGTGAGTGAGTGAGTGGATACATAAAAGAGTCAGTTATGAGATCATAAAACAAGTAAGTAGAATAATACATTATGACAAATGTGACAGCGTGATTGAGTCAGTGAGTATACGAGTTTTGTGTTTAGTATCAGTGTTTGTCCATGATGGATGGTGTGACTTATTGGATATTTATCAATAAAATGATGATTTCTATAGTCTTCTATGGCAAACACTTCCCACACATAAGGACACCACTTTGGTTTCATTCTTGTTTTGTAATAGAAGTAACATTTATGACGTCCATATCAGTATCGATGCAAACATAATACTAATAGAGCTGAAACAGATGGCACGCGAATACATTATACATATACAGGCGAAAGTCATTAATGTAATGCGATTAGAAATGGAGAATCGCCATCCAGCACAATGATCACCATGGCAGACCATTCAAATAATTGTTGAGGGCGATAAATGGCGCCGTGACATTGGCAAAAGGGTCGATCGATCCAGTGACTTGTTTATAGTTCTAATCAGTGTCGTGTTTCCATTCATATTTGACTTTAATATCTAATTGCGATAGTTAAGCTAGTTAATAGTCTACCAAATTTTCACTTACCCCAGCAATCACATTTTAATTCATTTGATATCCATAATTAAACAAGCAACCGAACTCCTTATAACTATCGTTGCTAAAAATATTAGGTGAATAGTCGAATTGAATGCTTTTCTAAATCTCTCCACAAAACAATCATACTGTGTTCTGATAGAGTAAAACATGTTACTTCAGGTATTGTGAAAACTTCTTTGAGAAAACTGCCGTCCCATAACCTTATTCAAATATAAATTATTATGGGAGAGTCAGAGTGTAAATAAGTTAATCATACAAATATCTAATTGAATGTATTCCATTTCACTAATGCGTTGACAATTTTGTTTTAATAAAGTCAAAAATTATTTGATAGCCAGATGTAAAGCGAAGGGGTAAGTTGATGTTTAGTGTGAATATGTCACATGGAGTCCTTTAGATTAAGTTAACCCAAATAGTTATTCTTATTCATATCGAAACATGACATCTAGTCAAAATATTCACGATAATCAGCAGCCTCTAAATATTCTTCTTTTAATTCAGCTATTAACATCAAATCTATTTTTCTACTTTGGTGTATTTTGCAATAATAGTAAAAGCAATCTTGAAATGTTCTAAAAATTAATTAACATATAGTATTTTTTGCATTATGTTATAGTATAATAGATTACAAAAAGTGTAAAAGGTATTTATTTTCACGAATGTATTATTTTTTTATATGTTGCTATTTTAAGTTTTAACAAGATCTGCATCAGAATATTTAATCTGTGTGAAACAATAACTTGTACAGCAGATTTGTTATTACCAAAATATAATCAGATATACTCAGATACAAACATTTTATTTACATGGCAGCTTTTTTTTATTCAAGGGAAGTGTATTTACATAAGACACCCCAAAGGTCACCAATAATTTCATTGGACCTTTTCCAATCACAAAAATAATGCTTACAGAACAATTTCAACATCAGCTTTCGGTTGAGGTTTTGATATCGATAACTGCACTATTGTTGTATTATCATTGTCTTGGAAGAAATAAAGAGCGAGACTAATGTTTCAGCTTCATTATCAACATATCAAATATTTGATATGGCGATATTGAAGCTTACATAGATCATATATTATTTCAAGTCTCCATTATGACATATACTGTTTCATGTCCGTGTTATAGATAGTAATAATCAAATTGGGAATAAAATATTAGCTCAATAAATATTGTTGTCATTCGAGTAACGTGTTAATAAATAGCCAGTTAGTTTGTGATGAAGACGCATTCGCACATGCACATAAAGTTATCAGGGAATGTATAACTTTATTAACGCGAGTGGGCGAGTGAGTCAGTCAGTCATGCAGTCAATGTAATAGTTATCTTTAGCTCTGGATTCATTTGAGGCTGGCGGCAAAAACAAGATTTTTCCCAATGGAAATCGGAGTATTAGGCCGAAGCAAATCATTAATAAAATATTCCGCAACCAGGTAACTGTGGATTCATTCCCAGAATACAGGAGTGTGCTGTACAGTGTGAAACTACTGCTCCTATTAGTATCTTTCACCTTATTTGGGAATACCGAAGGTATTTTAGATTGTTATCTTATTTTAGTCTTCACTGTCCCTATCTTAATGTACACATATATCTCAAAATGGTCAAATATTAAATACCATTCAACTACACCTGAGCAACGGTCATGCTACATATTTCCCACTTCACTTCTGGGTACGAAATACCTTGTAGACTATCCAGTAAGAGGACGGTGTGGCACAGCGCCCTATATTTTTAGCTATATAGATATTAATCAGAGTAGTCACAGTAGTCATCACTTCTTGGATTACACATTATTACTACCTGAGCCAGTGCGACGTAGGTGATTTTCTGATTTCAACAAGATGAGTGCACCACATGGATATCCATCACACTGAGTTTCTTTTCTTCTGTCAGTACTAACTTGTACCCACAACAAATGATATATTTAAGCGTGGTTATTCTTTCTGTTTTTGAATATAAAAAGACTTAACTACATCAGTAAAATAATTCGGTCATCTTGCTTCACCTCTCATTCACAAATCTTCATATTCCGTCATATCATCTAGTAACTCCAGTTTGCTAATAAAATTGGAATTGGACAACACACCGCGCGCGCGCGCGCGCGCGCATACAGAAATAGATACGCAAATACATGCGCGCACAGATACATACACATACTAAAATACAGAAATACAGAAATAGATACGCAAATACATGCGCGCACAGATACATACACATACTAAAATACAGAGAGAGAAGGGGATAAATATTTACTTTTCATATAATTACGGACATAGCGTAGATAGGATTTAGTGTAGCTAGGATTTAGTGTAGATAGGATTAAGTGTAGATAGGATTTAATGAAAGTCTTGTTTGGACAAGCGAATTATTCAACTGATCGAATTCGTCATTGGCTTTATCAAAGGACATAATTTTTATGAACTTCGAGTTATATACCAATATATAAACACGATCTTGGGAAATGTCATCATTTGAAACTCAGTCGTGGGCAGTTTAACAAACTTTAAATGAATAACTTTATTAATAATTTCAATGTATTGGTTATAAAGTCAGCTTATAAACATAACCAGTTTGATAATGTACAGAGTATCTAAAACATGATATTTTAAAAGAAATTCTTTATGTGTTCGATTGGAGTAGACAATTAAACGCTCGCATGCGCGTTAGTGTGTGTGTGTGTATGTGTGTGTGTGTATGTGTGTGTGTGTGGCTGGGTGCGTGCCTGCCTGTGTGTGTGCGTGCATATGTGTTTGTCTGTTTTGGGATATATATATGGTGGCACTATCACTGGTATCAAAATTTATAAATCCTTTCAAACTTATACCTCTATTGATCTATACAAAATTACATCAATACATAGTTGAATTTAGGCATACAAAAAAGTACACATCTATGCATACGTAGACCTATATACGTTTAAGCTACTCATGAGCCGGTGGGGAGCAGATAATCTGATTTTCGTACGTTCCAAATAAGTCACGCCCACAGGGAAGCTGTTGATGTAGGCTACGCACAAAAAGCGGAAGCACAATTTAAACTGTACCATTTGACACCACAGTTCGCAGTTAACTAGACCTGCATGTCGTTTAATAGTAGGTCAACAAATATACAAGATACAAATTTTAACGCCACAGTTTACAATTAGCAGTAGTTTGCTGTCACTCAGAGCTAACCTAAAGATAAGAACATTTCGAAATTACAGATGCTGAGCTAAAGCTGCTGCTGAGTTAAACAAATACAACTTATATCAACAATGCTGACAGAGGTCCGATAGGTTCAGCGTCGCCAAGTTGTTACCTATCAAGGTGAAAATGTGTGCCTTTCATGAACTCTCGGCGCCCTAACCAACATGATAGTTTCAGTTGAACGCGAAGGTTTTACCCGGTCGGAATGAGTATGTTTGCTTCTATGAGCTCTCGGCGCACTGAGCAACACAACAGTTTCGGTTGAACATATAAGGACGTAGTTACGTGTACACAAGTAATTTGACTTGGACCCAGTCAGTGCCCGCTTGGCTTTTTTAGAAATGTGTTGATCACCTACTGCCACTGATAACCATTATCAACGGGTCAATGGCTGAGTCTGTGATGCCGCCGTGTTTTGAAACGGGCCACCGTAACCCCGCTGCTTAAGAAATATGGATTGGATATGTAGAATAATCGTACTATTTCTAACCGTTCTTCCATATCCCAACTTATTGAAAACGTAGTAGCATGGCTTATATGAGAGGATGTCTAACACGATTATCTCCACGACAGTTACCAGTCCACGTATCGTAAGGGTATTCAACAGAAACTATTCTCTTGCCAGAGGATAGTGACATTGCTGAAGCTCTTGATGAAGGAACTATCTCACCGTTAGTATTGCTTGATCTGTCTGCGGGTTTTGATGTAATCGTTCATCCCATACTATCGAAGCGCTTAGAATGTCCCTAAGCATCAAGAAAAAGGGTCGTAACTTGGTTAAAATGGTACCTCGCCGATTGAATTCTCTGTGTTTTAGCCGCGGATAAATATTCATCAGACATAGGTCTTCATTGTGGAATATCATAGATTTTAGCTTTAGGACCAAGAATTACTGAGGACTACTAAAATAGTTGTTGAAATTGTTAAATGATACACCATTTAATATCATTGTTAAACTGATGATATTCAAGTTTATACGACGTTAAGGTCACGTGATAAATGGGATTATATCTTTAACAACAACATACTGCAACTAAATAAAGATAAGACCAAATTCATTGTTTTCTAACCTATACAAGATGTGAAGAAAGCACAGAAGTAGGATCCGGTCTATGAGAAAGCTAGGACTTAATTTGGATAATACAATATATATGTAAATCCTGGTGTTATTAAACAAGACATATAGGACTTATTCGTAAGTACCTAAATCATGAAAATCTAAGTATTTAGTCCAAACACTTATACTTTCTGGACTAGCCTTTGGTAATGTATTGTTATGTAATGTCCTCTCTCTGACAAACCGCTGAGAGCGAATACAAAACTGAGCTGCGCAGCTGGTGATAAACACTCGCAAAGGGGACCAATTAACGCAAGTTTCGTTCCAGCTTCTCTGGCTTCGTGTACGTTTCAGATAATTGTGCAATATCCTATTTCACACATTCAAATAACTGAATGCAACAACTCCACTAAACATAATCCATCTGCTCTAAACCAAAATATATACCAGTAATAGCTGCTGCGAATTGAGCTTTGTTCATTTTTAAGGGTACGAAAGTGCGACCCAGCAATGGCTGGAGAGACGTCTTTCCGAGGATCAGCTCCTAGGCTGTGGAATAAGTTCCAAAATTATATTAAACTTGCAACAAGTAAAACAATATTTTGTTATATTCTTAAAACCCACTTATTTAAATTAAACTACTTATCACATTTAAGCAGTCTATTTATATATAATACCTTAGAGCAATTCAAGATGAATAAACTATTATATAACATATTATTATTATTACTATTATTATTATTATCATTATTATTTATTTATTTATTTATTTCCCCAAACTAGTAATGCTCATAGAAACTGACTGTTTTATTATAAAAAGCTTTTGTGTTAAATAATGAGTTCAATTGTGCTAAAAGTGAAATATAGAGATAATGTTTAGAAATAACGCTGTTGTTATATCATTCAGTGTACCTCTTAATTAGTAATCAAATAGTTCAAAGCCCCAATTGGAATGGAGGTAAGTGAATAAATGCAAATAATTATCCCTATCTATATCACCATGCACCCCTGTTTTCTCACTCAAACCATCCATCAATCAATCGAACGATCTGTTCCCCTTTTTGTGTATGAGCCAAATCTTTGTGATGCCAGATTATTCCCGTAATGGGAAACGATGGTGAACGTCACTGGCCATTTAACATTACCGCAACTCGTTTGATATGTGTAGTATTCACGGTCTACACTATTTC
The DNA here is from genome assembly GCA_025642065.1 of Paralvinella palmiformis. Lineage (NCBI taxonomy): Eukaryota > Metazoa > Annelida > Polychaeta > Terebellida > Alvinellidae > Paralvinella > Paralvinella palmiformis. The sequence goes on from JAODUP010001042.1 coordinate 131,133, forward strand.
ATTCAAGGACAAATCAATTCTAATGGGTGTTTATTGTTCTAATCATAGTAAGACTAAATAGTTATTGTCATCATATCTGGCCGGATATCGACTCGAAATAGTCATGATCATCAACCGACCATGACCTTTCCATTTTAACTAGTTGTCTCAGTATGGATTACAAGGACTTAGATTATCCGGGTTTTAACAAGCTCAGTAAATGTAAATGTAATCCACAAACTGAGTATCTGGTTTGCAATATATTCAATGGTATTTCGGTAAATTGACTTTGGGTAATGTATGTGTGCGTTTTTTGTATATTGATTTGTATTTTCTCCGCATTCAATTATGAAGACATCCATATAGTTGAGTAACTTAAGTCTTGATCGCCTTCATTATTATCAAATATCAGATATAGTATAGATGGTGTAAGAGAATGGATGAACTGGTGATCTACCAAGCGAGTAAATATTTAAATGGATATGTAGGTGAAATGTATTAATATAATAATGTTATCAATAGCATATCACTAAGTTGATGCTCAATTATGATTATGATGATACAAGTTTTGATCAAAATAGAAAATGGGTGTTTACTACGTATGAGATTTATTAAAATTTTCTCTATACACATCATACAATCAGTGTCGGAGTCACCCAGAGTCTTTTGGATCGGTGTGGTCTGATGTGGTGCCTGTGACTGTGTGCGAGTGAGTGTGTGTGTATGATATATATATATATATATATATATATATATATATATATATATATATAGTGGCACTGGCTCAAAACATCAACATTTGTAAACATTCTTCGAGATTTCTACCTCCATCGTCTAAATATCAATAAAACTAGAAATATATCAATCTAAATATACACTTTTCTACACTTTCACATATTGATACCTATATACGCAGGTCTATTCATGTGTCTGGGCTATTCATCAATCTGTGGGACCAGCTAATTCGCTTTTGTACACCACAAATATGTCACGTCCACAGGAAAACGGCTACATGGGGGATACGCAAAAAGCGGAAACACGGACAAATATACCATTTGACACCACAGCTCGCAGTAACTAACAACACGTGCATGTAGCTCAATGGCGAGTTACTACATACATAAGAGACGTACTCTGACACCAAAGTTTACATTCAATAGTAATGTTCTGTGGTCCAAACTAAACCTATATATAGAATATTTCGACACCCCAGATTGTTTCTGGGTTCGAATAACTAAACAAATCCTACCCATATGAACCGTATAGATAGAAGTCGACTGGTTTGGCGTCGCAAGTTGTTCTCTAACCTGAGAGAAAAGTTACCGATTTATGTGATGAATACATAAATAAGTCAGTTATGACATCGTGAGTAGAATAGTGCATTATTACAAATGTGACGTTGTGATTGAATGTGTGAGTGCTGTTTTTGGTATCAATGTCTGTCCATGATGGATGAGGTGACTTATTGGATTTTTCCGAAGTAAATGAAATAATAATTTCTATAATATTGTATTTTTCTATCAACTCCCCCCCCCACACACACACACACACATGGACAACACTATTTTGATTCGAGATTAGTAAGACAGGTAATATTTCAGACAACCATACCAGCATCGACACAAACATAATAACAATAAAAATGAAGCAGCCAAAACAATATATATATACCGTGTCATTTAAGGTAACTTCTACTCAATTTGCCTTTTGGGTAAAAATCACGTTGAGCACAACTTGACGAAAAGGATTGATCGATCCATGGAGTTTTTTTTATGCTTCTAATCTCAGTTACACTAAATGTGTTTTTTTATTTACATTTAACCTCGATATCCAGTTGGAATACTCATGCTAGTTAACGGTCCCTAAAATAGTCCCTTATCCGAGTTATTAATTTTAAATTCACTTGTTATCTATAAATGAACACGCAACCGGTTTCCAAGTAAGCGTTATTGTTCCACCGATATTAAACATGATTACGTTTCTAGTTTTCTGATAATCAAATACTTGATCAGAAATAAACTAACCTAACTCTCTCCATAAAAGAGCCATATAGTGTTCTGATCGAATAAAACATCTTACTACCGTTATTTAGAAATATTGTTTGAGAAAACAACAGTCACATAACAATATTAAAAATACTTATTTATGCGACAGCAGGAGTGCGAGTAAGTTAACCATACAAGCATGAATATTTAATATACATGGTGACTCACTAAGGGAATTCCTGGTAGATTCATTTTCGTACTCATTCTAATCAACTTTGAAAAACGGAATCTGTAATTTTATATTTTGTAAACATCTGATTGGCTAATCGGTTTACATTTTTTTGTTTTTTAATATCATTGATTATTTGATGGACAGGTTGATTGGCCAATTGATTGATTGGTTGGTTTAATAGGGTAAGGAAGTTTATAAGAGTAGATAAGTGAGTAAAATATTCAGACAGTGAGTAACTTAGCCAAAGCGTATGTCAACAAACTAGATTTGGACGAAATTAGACCAAATAGTAATTTTTATTCATATCAAAACAAGACAATCAGTCAAAATACCCATGGTAATCAACAACTCCTAATCTTTTGTTTTATCTCAGTTGTTAACTTTTTTCTACTTTGGCTCAATAGTTCTTTAGAACCCTCCAAAAACTCTTTGAAGGATGAATTAATTACTCTACAACGATACTTGATCCGCCAAAATCAGGTAAACCTACCTGCAAAATAGTGATTTATAGTGAATAACAGCTTTATCTTATAAGGATTGTTTAGCAAATGATGATTGATTGTGCTTTCCTTGGGAAAGCATTAGATAGAACGTTTGGAAATCATGTTGTTGTTCTATCGTTCAGTGTTGATCTTGACTGTTGGTCACAAACAATAAAGTGCAAATTGAATTCGAGGTTAATGAATACAGTTTACATACTATATATATATATATATATATATATATATATATATATATATATATATATATCACTCTTAAGAGTCATACTTAATTCAATGAACTCCAATTAACTTCCAATAAGGTGCTTATATTCAACTATCAATTAATAATAAACAAGTCAAATTTCATTCTAACTGTTACAAATATGAAAAAATCGTTAATTGTTTTATTCTAGTGAGGAATTAGGTATATGACATCACTATATCACTATGCTTATTTCACTGACATACCTACCCATTGATAACAAATTAATTATGCCTTCATGTCTTACGATCGATCTCTGAGGTGCACAACATTATCTTTTAAAACACTTAATCTCAGTCGAAGATTTGGTTTATTGATGCATAACTGAATAAATGGCATCAAAGGAGCCATATAATACAACGTTGACAAACATACCTAGTGGTTGTGGGTAGCCCCCGTGATAGCATTAGCTTAATCAAATCATGATAGCCCACGCCTTTCTATTTAATACTGACACAGCCAGTCAGAGGGACAACATTAGACACTATTGACTAACGTGATGATTCCGACTCTATAGCTTGGTTAGATGTGAATGGTATTGAGTAGTCTTGGTAATGTCATCAGAAATACAAACAGTTTTCAGAGCCAATACGCCTACGAATGAATTAGTCAACAATATTAATCGTGCACAGAGCTTAAACCAATGAGCGGTATTATTAAATGGCATCAGACAATTTATCAACATATACAATTCTTAAAATTATTTACCCACATGTCTGTCTTTCTGTCTGTGTTTCTGTCTATCTGTCTGTATGCCTTTCTGTTTGTCTGTCTGTGTCTGTCTGGCGGTCTGTCTATTTTTGAGTCAGTCTATCAGTCAGTGAGTGAACGAGTCACTGAGCAAGTGCACTGATTATCTTTAGCTCCGGATTCACCTGGGCGTGATTGCAAAAAGGATATATCCCAGGATAGAAACAATTGAGTGAAAACATATTCCACAGACATTCATTCCCATACTACATGATCACCCAGTTTCTACAATACCTACTACATCTATTAATATCTCACCTTATTTGAAAATACTGAAGGTATTTAAGGAAGTTAGTATATTTCAGCCTTCACTGTGCCGGTCTTAATATCAATATATCTGTATTTAGTCAAATACTAAATATTATAGACCTTTAAGGGCATTATATTTTATATCCTCTAATAATACCTCAGCAAATTATTATTCTAAATGCTTCACACTTCGCCTTCATGGTATAAAATGCGTTTTAACATATTTAGTCAGAAGCCAGTTTGGTACAGCAACCTATTTTGCTAGTCACATACATGTCTAGCAGGTGTAATTATAGTAGTTACGAATACTCTTCACACTGAGCGTATTCCTATCACTATTACGTTATACCTACAGTCTGTAGTGTATATAAGTGTAGTTTGTATTTCTAGTTTCTAGAATAATATGATTCTGCCAATAATCACAGACCTCTTGGCTATATGACGCCTCCTCAATGATATCATTTAAGTTCAGATGTATTCTTAATTATATAATATTATTATGTCCATGTTTGGTGATGTGGTCATCGTTAACTTAGTAATAGTAATTGTAGTATTAATAGTTGATGTAGTAGTAGAGTAGTAGTAGTAGTAGTAGTAGTAGTAGTAATAGTGCCAGGAAATCTTCAAAAAATCCACTAAATTGATTATGTGTGGTGTATATATTTTAGTTTATCATGTATTTTAAGTTATTTGTATTACCACCCCTCTCTCACTCTCTCTTATTTCGGTATATACATATATATATATATATATATATATACACGAATTAGCCATCAATTACATAGTCTTCATTCATTTCTCTCTCCACCCAACCTTCTGAGTCTAGTAATATATAGTAGACAATAATAATAATAATAATAATAATAAATCAAGACATATTGACACTGATAAGTTGACTATCTTTAGTTAATACATATATCACTATGTTCCATTGATGTTCGCTACTGAAGTGATGTTACTGATTATGTTTTAATTGACTAGTTATTTGATTTGTTCGATTATACTGAAGAATTGAATCAATCAAACTTTCATTGGGCGACTGAGTCAGCCAGTCATTTAATCAGTCGGCAAATATGTTAATTAGTTAGTCAATGAGCCTGTACCTAATGTGTGTGTGTTCTTTCATGTGTGTTTGTACGGGTGTGTCAATGTATATTTGGGGTGACTGTGTTTGCGTGTTTACGAATGCGTATGTGTTTCTGTGCGTGTTTGTGTGTGCTGTCGTGTGTAATTTTGCGTGTATGTGTATTCAGCCGTGTTTGTGAATGCGTGCGCGCATGTGTGTGTATGTGTGTGTGGGTATGTGTGTGTGTGTGCGTTTGTGTGTGTGTGTGTGCGTGTGTTTGTGAATGCGTGCGCGCATGTGTGTGTATGTGTGTGTGTGTCACTGACCAATGAGTCACTGACCAAGTGCACTGGTAATGTTTAGCTCCAGATTCACCTCGGCGTGATTGCAAAAAACGATATATCCCAGCATAGAAACAATTGATTGAAATATTCCACTTACATTTATTCCCATATCACATGATCACTCAGTTTGTGCAATACATTCTGTATCTGTTAATAACTCTCACCTTATTTGAGAATATTGAATGCATTTAAAGAAGGTAGTATATTTCAGAAGACAGTTTGGTACAGCACATATGTTTCTAGTCACACACTTCTCTATCCGAAGTAATCACAGTAGTTAACACTTCGTAAACTTGGCGGGATGCAAGGACCTTGGTTATTTCCTGTTTTCAACAAATTGAATACCTGAGCATTTTCCTATCACTATTGTGTTATATTTACAGTTTGTAGTGTAGCATATAAGTGTGATTGTATTTCTATTTTCACATTTGAAAGGATACATCAACCTCGCCTGCATAATATGTATATCAGTCTCTCTCTCTCTCTCTCTCTCTCTCTCTATATATATATATATATATATATATATATATATATATATATAAAGAGAGAGAGAGAGAGAGAGAGAGAGAGAGAGAGAAGAGAGAGAGAGAGAGAGAATACACTATAAGCAGATGGTGGAAGGATTGAGACAGAAGGTGTGAGTGTCGTGGTTTGTATCAACATTTGGCGAAGAAAGGCGATGGGACAGACGGGATATTTCTCGAAGAAGTGATCATTTATGTAGTCTTGTATTGACAAACACAATCGCTGACGGGGAAAATGGCTCCATTCTTTTTAGCAGAATTATAAATATTTGTAACGCCTGAAGCTAAATGACATGTCAAAACATAACATGCAGATGATTGAAAAGGGAGATAAATGAGATCGCGACATTCAATATAATGGATACTCAATTACCCCTTCTGTTTACGAAACAAGTAGAGCACGACTTGACACAATGGTAGGTCGATCCAGTCAACTGGTTATTTTTGTTCTAATAATAGTTAGACTTGGCAGGCATTCATATTAATAGCTACGGTAGTCAGCAACCCCTACAAATATTCCCTTATCTTACCTATTAATTTAAAATTCATTTGTTTTCTATACTTTAGCACTCAAGCGCATCTTTGGAATTACTCTTGCGCTACAAAGAATTACTCTTGCGCTCCTTTTTTTGTATACCTGTGGTACAATAGAATCATCACATTTACTAGTCTTAAGCCTTGATATTCGATTTGGAAAAACTCGACTAAATCTATCAACAAAATAAACACATGTTGTATTTCGATCGATTAAATTACATCAACATAGTTATTGTGAAGTCTTCGATTAAAAGATTGTACTGTTTCATAATTTTATTCAAAAAATAATTATTATGTGAGAATATATATGTTCTGATATAATCAATGAGCCGACAGAACTTTGTAAGTTCTACGAATAATGTGTGAAAACACTTTATAGTATTGGCGTTAAGGCAGATAAGCGTGCTCTAGCCGTTTAATGCGGCTACTCACATCCATGCTGAGATGATACCTGGCAAACAGAAACAACTAGGTGAATCATTTTGTGAGAAAACCATGAGAGAGGAGGTCACAGCAGTGACCTCCTTTAAATGCAATTTACTTACCTGTGAATTGCAACAGATTGCATATCTCCATGAAGTGTTGAAGTCAACCGGTGAGAAAATGCTGATGAAGGCCAATCCCCATGACTCTTTCTGAGGAACAGGATGTACAACAGAAATAGCCATACCTAGTGGCAATACTTGGACAGGGTAAAACAGCATGGGTCGTCTCGTGATGGAGTTACGTGGTACGATATGTGCAGACTAGTGACTGTTGATGACGATACGAACCAAGACATTAAGGAGATAGACGATATTAAGAAGATAGACGATATTAATCATATTATAAATTACCATAGAATTAATCAAGACAAATTCCAATCAAAATATAAATAGCAATATAAGCAAATTCGTACTTTATTTAACAGTCCGACGTTCTACAATCTATTACTCTGGCATTACTTATTTTTATCGCATTGGTGCAGGTGATGGCACAGTTGATGCGGAGGTCAGATGGTGTTCAGAGTTACGATGGAGGATGGAGTGGCATTGGAACACATCAGCACTATTGCTAAATGCGATTTACGTAGATTATGTTTAGGTGATTTATCTGAAGATGAATTAATTGAATCACCATTCATTCAAAATAACAATAACCGTCTTTTTTTTATCAACGTGGTAAAATTACACCATTATTGTCTGACAATTGTGAACTATCAATTTACTGTGTGAATCTACAAGGTTTAAGCGCACAATTGGACATATTTTACAATGTGATTCATGAGATGGTTCTGAAAACATCCTGAACTATTATAGGTATGATCTCCAGAAACGAAACTAATCAGTGTAGAGGTGAAGTTGGGATGTATGTGAGAGACGACCTGCACTACACTAAATGTCTTGATCTGTCGGTTATTATAGAAGGTAAAATTGAAAGTATTTTCATTGAAAGTAACAAAGGAAATCAGAATATAATTATTGGAACAATTTATTGGCCAAGTTCGAGATCAAAGAAGGATAGTGATAATCCTCACGCAGCTACTCATAAAGGGAACTTGATGTATACGTGCATACAATGCATGGGATCCAATAGTTATTGATGGCTAAAAATAAAGATATATATCAGAACATGTAAGTATTTAGTCCAAACACTTATACTTTCTCGACTGGTCAATGGTAATGTATTGTTATGTAATGTCGTCTCTCTGACAATCCGTCTAGAGCGAGTACAAAACTAAGCTGCGCGGCTGGTGTTACATACTCACAAAGGCCATATGAGATAAGTTTAGTCCCAGCTGTTCTGGATTCGTGTACGTTTCAAATAATTGTACATGAATCTATTTTACACATTCAAAAAATTGAATGCAACAACTCCACTAAACATAATCCCTCTGATCTAAACCAAAGTGTATATCAGTATAGCTGCTTGGAACTTAACCTTGTTCACTTTTAAGGGTACCAAAGTGCGACACGGCAGTGGACGAAAAGAAGACTTTCCAAGCATCAGCTCCAAGTCTGTGGAATAAGTATCAAAATCATATTACATTTGCAACAAGTAAAGAAATATTTTGATGGAACCGACTTATTTAAATTAAGTTATTTATTATATTTAAGCCAGTTGATTTACATACAAAATGTGTTTGAGATTCGGTCTTATGTTTCAAATACATAGTACCTTAGAGTACTTAAGATGAATAAGGTAGTATATAAAATATTATTATTGTTATTATTATTATTATTAATATTTATTTATTTATTTTCCCAAAACAGATAATGTTCATAGTAACTGAATGTTTTATTATAAGAAAAAAGTTTTCTATTAAATAATGAGAGTAATTGTGCTAAAAGTGAAATGTGGACAGAAAGTTTAGAAATAATGCTGTTGTTCTATCATTCAGTGTACCTTTTGATTAGTAATCGAATACTTTAAAGTCCCAACTGGAATAGAGGTGAGCGAATAAAGTTTAAATAATTATCTCTATCTATATCACCATGCACCCCTGTTTTCTCACTCAAACCATCCATCAATCAATCGAACGATCTATTCCCCACTCACTCAAAGGTATCATACCATAACAATCAACCCCAATTAACAATCAGTAAGCAGCTCATCTTACGGTAATTTTCGACGTCTTCTTTTAATAAGCACGCCAGTGACATAAGAAAACATTGCGACTCCATTTTTCTTTGTTAATACTAGAAATGATTGATTATACTATTGACCAACGTAATGGTATTGTGAGAAACACAATGCAAACACACCTGAAGCAATTAGCAGGCCAAGACATTACATTTCCGTTATTGAAATTAAATTGATGGAATGCATCTGTGACTCAGTAACGTTAATGCCTCAAGCCAAATCTTCGTCGTGCCAGATTATTTCATTAAAGGATGGATTGGTTCTGTCGGGTCGGGTGTTGATAGTTCTAATAATAGTTAGATTAAATAGTTATTGTCATCATATCTGGCTGGATATCGAGTCGAAATAGTCATTATCATCAACCGACCATGACCTTTCCATTTTAACTAGTTGTCTCAGTATGGATTACAAGGACTTAGATTATCCGGGTTTGAACAAGCTCAGTAAATGACACGAGAACCCCTCAAACTAAATGTCTTCTTCCCAATGTATTCAGTGGTGTTTCAGTAAATTGACTTTGAAAGGCGTATTAATGGTTTTCTTTGTAAGTTGAAATGTATTTATTCCGCATTCAATTATGAAGAAATCCATATATTTGAGTAACTTAAGACTTAAGACTCATTATTATCAAATATCATATATAATCTAGATGGTGTAAGAAAATGGACGAGCTAGTGATCGAAACGCTTAAATGGATAAGTGAATGAAAAATATTAATCTAATAATTTTATGAATAACACTTAAATGGATAGGTGAATGAAAAATATTAATCTAATAATTTTATCAATAACACTTAAATGGATAGGTGAATGAAAAATATTAATCTAATAATGTTATCAATAAACATGGGTACTGAACATCACCATTTCTAAATATCTTTAGAGACCTCGACCGCCTTAAATATAAATATAAATAAAACTAGACATGCAGGATCTAAATATAAAATGTCTACACCTCCACATATCGATACATGTATACATATACCTATACATGTGTCTGGGATACTCATCAGCTTGTGGGGCTGAGCTAATTAGCTTTTCGTACTCGACAAATATGCTACATGCTGGCTACGAACAAAAGCGGAAACATGTAGATATATACGATTTCCTACCACAGCTCGCTGTAAACAACATATGCTTGTGGTTCAATGGCGAGTTACTACATACATAAGACCACTACTTTGATACTAAACTTTATAATCAACAGTAATTTTCTATATTCCAAAGGAAAACTATATATGGAACATTTCGACACCACAGATGCTGCCCTCAGCTTTAGTCTGAGTTAAATAATTAAATAAATCCTATCTATATGAACGTATATATAGTCGTCAGACTGGTCTGTCATCGCAGGTTGTTATCTAACCTGAGTGAATAGTTAGGTCGTATTACCGATTAATGAAGTGAATGTATAAATGAGTCAGTTATGACAACGTCAGTAGTAGGGTGCATTATTGAATATGTGATAGAGTGATTGAGTGTGTGAGTGTGTGGGTGATGTGTTTAGTATCAATGTTTGACCGTGATGGATGATGTGACTTATTGCATATTTCCTAAGGAAAGAAATGATAATTTCTATAATATTGTATTTTTTTATAAATATCTCCATACATAAGGAAAACACTATTTTCATACTTGATTGATAAGTCAGATAATATTTCTATCAACCATATCAGTACCGACATAAACATAGTAATAATAAAACTGAAACAGCCAAAGCATTGTTATATATATATATATATATATATATATGTGTGTGTGTGTGTGTGTGTGTGTGTGTGTGTGTGTGGTGTGTGTGTGTGTGTGAAATTTATATAAACTGATTCGATTATAACTGATGTATGGTCATGATCAGTATAATATGAGCGCCATTGCAGATCATTCATATAATGGCAACGGGTAATAAATGGTGCCATGACATTTAACATAACCTCTACTGAATTCGCCTTTTGGGTACAAATCATGTTGAGCACGACTTGACAAAAAGGGCGGATTGATCCTTTGAATTGTCAATAGTTCTAATCACAGTTACTCTAAATGGTAATTTTTATTTATATTTAACCTTGATATCCAGTTGGAATAGTTATGCTGGTTAATAGTCCCTCAAATATTCCCTTATCTCAGCATTAATTTTAAATTCATTTGTTATCTATACTTGAACACGCAACCGGTTTCCTTGTAAGTGCCATTGTTCCACGAATATTCCAAACGATTACGAATTGAATTTGAGGTTAGTGAATATAATTAAAAATAATTATCTCTATCTACATTTCTATGTTGCTTTCCCTCTCACACCCAATCCATCCATATATATATATATATATATATATATATATATATCAATTGCATGCTCATCTTCAACTATCAATTTAATAATACAAAACTTAACTTTATCAAATTTCATTTTAACTGTAACAAATCTGAAAAATGGTAATTATCTTAGGTGCAGGAAGGAATTAGGTATATTACGTCACGAAATGACTATGTTTATTTCACTAACATACCTGCCCATTGATATCAAATTACTTAAACTTTCATGTTTATGATCGATCCATGAGGTGCACAAGACATTCTATTAAAACACTCAATCTCAGTCGAAGCATATATATATTTGGTTTATTGATGCATGGCTGAATACATGACTTCAAATAGGCCATATAATACAATATTGACAAACAGATCTACAGTTTGTGGGTAACCCCGTGATAGCATTAGCTTAATCAAATCATGATAGCCCAAGTCTTTCTATTTAATACTGACACAGCCAGTCAGAGAGGCAACATTAGAGACTGTTGACTAGCGTGACTATTCCGACTAGATATCTGAGTTAGATGTGAATGGGATTGAGTAGTCTTCGTAATGTCGTCAGAAATTCATACACTTTCCAGACCCAATCCGCCTACGTATGAATTAGTCCACAATATTAATCTTATACAGAACTTAAACCAACGAGCGCTAACGTTAAATGACATGAGACAATTTATCAACATTTATTATTCTTCAAATTATTTACCTACATGTCTGTCTTTATGTCTGTATGTCTGTATGCCTATTTGTCTTTCTACCTGTCTTTATGTATCTCTGTCTGTCTGTCTCTATTTCTGTCTGTCTGTCTGTGTATGCCTGTCGGTCTGTCTGTCGGTCTGTGTATTTTTGAGTCAATCTATCAGTCAGTGAGGCAATGAGTCACTGACCAAGTGCACTGGTAATGTTTAGCTCCGGATTCACCTCGGCGTGATTGCAAAAAACGATATATCCCAGCATAGAAACAATTGATTGAAAAAATATTCCACATACATTTATTCCCATATCACATGATCACTCAGTTGTGCAATACATTCTGTATCTGTTAATAACTCTCACCTTATTTGAGAATATTGAATGCATTTAAAGAAGGTAGTATATTTCAGAAGACAGTTTGGTACAGCACATATTTTTCTAGTCACACACTTCTCTATCAGAAGTAATCACAGTAGTTAACACTTCGTAAACTTCACAGTGTGACAAGATGCATCATGGCGGGATGCAAGGACCTTGGTTATTTCCTGTTTTCAACAAATTGAGTACCTGAGCATTTTCCTATCACTATTGTGTTATATTTACAGTTTGTAGTGTAGCATATAAGTGTGATTGTATTTCTATTTTCACATTTGAAAGGATACATCAACTTCGCCTGCATAATATGTATATCAGTCTCTCTCTCTCTCTCTCTCTTTCTATATATATATATATATATATATATATATATATATATATATATATATATATATATATATATATATATTAAATAATATATAATATAATATGATAAAGTCATAGGGGTGAATGAGGAAGAACATACAAACAGAATTGCAAAAATCTTTCAATTACCTGGAAACAAATATATATGAAGTAGAATGCAAATTGGAATAATTCAGTCCTCTTCATGATGAACGCAAGACACGAATATCCTTACTGGAATATAACCAGCGTGATATATCAGAACGTCTTCTGAGAATCGAGTCACACAATATGTGTGGCAGTTTCATATTTAAAAGGCTCCCAAAGGTGGACAAAGAAACACACACAAACATCAGAAAGATGTTCAAATCAATGTTTGCGGATAATTTGAAGTAAATCAGATGGTGACATGATAAGTATGTCTCGATATCATAGACTGCAAAGGCGTCGCAAACAAGATAATATATCACAAGGTCCCATGGTGAAATTTACACAGGTTTTAGGCCAAGAGAAAGTATAATTTTTTGAAAAGAAAAATCCACCTGCCCTCATGAATGAGTAATTTCTTGTTGAAATGAGTATTCTGAGAACAATCGCTAACTTGACATACTATTAAAACATGAGTCCTATACTGCCAAGAGATATACTAGTTATAAACAGAAACTCCTATATGGTCGACAGCCTTAAAGCAACTCCCTTCGCTATTGAGGATATAGCCACTGTTACAACAGACCACAACGTACATTTTAATCGAGGCCTGTCCCCATTTAATAAGTGCAAACTTGACATCAGTGGCTCGTGCAATTTATGTGGTGAACGGTATTTCCAATACCAAATGGCTATGCTTAGCAAAAAATACACTTAGTGCTTCTGAAATAATGTTGGCTACGCATCCTGAAGGGATCAAACGCTATAGCTGACTTGTCATTGACGGTGAATGATCACCCAAAAAACAACTCGAAGTGATGAAAATAGACTGATGTGCGAAATATGAACAAAATAACACTCTTCTGTGATAACCCATTTTCATAGGTGAACGCCAACCAGTGGAGGCAAACTATTATTACAGTTTCTGCGGTAATCGTCTTGGACTGCAAGATTTCGGCTACTGGATTGGACAGAATAACTAGTGGATACTCTATGTCTTGAGAACATTCCTCCAACTTAGCCTTGAACTGTGTTGTCATTATAGGAATTCCGAAACAAAGACCATAAGTTACAAATATCATGTATATGATAAGTAAAAACGATAATTTTCACTACTACTGGTGAATAATTCCATGCAACAACATTAATACAATGTAGCTCATGCACACTTTTCTCGTTTACTTGACATCGCTACGATTGACTTGTAAATAATACTGATAAACAAATCCCTCAACCGTGGCGTAGTTTCTGATTTACTAAAAATGGCCAAAAATATCAATTTATAAACCTAAGGATAAAGAATAATTATATATCAACAGACCAATTTCTATTCAGCCAATTACCTCCAAAATACTTGCAAACATTTCCATAAACGACTTTCTTACTCTCATTCAGTTTTCCATCAATATCAAAACGGATTTAAGCCAAAACACTCGATTACCCGAATTTCTTGACAAAGGAATTACATTCTTTGAAGAAAAGATCAATCCTGGAAGTATTTGTAGACCCCTCCAGGACCTAGACACAATTAATCACTGGATACTACTAAATAAGCTACATAATCAATACAAACGATCTTCCAAATTTTCTCACGTTTTCTAAAGCCATCATATTTGCTGAAGATATAACAGTTCGTTTGACTTCAGAAAATATTCCCCAAATCTATTTAACAATATAAGCTCTGATCTTGAATTATTATCATAATTGTTTCGAGCCAATACACTATTATGTTACATTTAAACAAAACCCAACGCAATAAGATGAACACTTGAAGATTAACATAGGAAAAATGCTATTAAGCAGAATAATGTAAAACAAGTCCTTAGTTTGTATATTGATACTGAATTAGAATGATATCAGAAAACAAATAATTTAACTACATTATGTTATTCCCTAATATAGACCACATATAAACTATTATATATCATTATTGGGTTCAACACCAAAACAAACGTATAGTGGACAAAATCTTCATTAAGCAAAAAAAACAAAAAACAATCATAATCATGACCAAAGCGCAGAAGTGTACGCACATTAATCATTTATTCAAACAAATAAATACTGCAAAACTCGGTGAATTATGTAAACCGAGACACTGGAACCTACAATATCATCTGACTGGATGACCTGGGTTTTCGATATGACTTTCTAATGGAGACCAGTTCACACAGGTATTCTGCAGCCATGTCATTAATAGATTTTTAAGTTTTTAATAAATTCTTGAAAACGCTGTCTAACAGGTAGCGAATGCACTTTATTTAGAATTGGGGTGATATTATCACATTTTCGCGTATTTTTACTATGCGAGTTGCACTATTCTAAATTCGTTGAAGGCGATTATTGTTATAATCAGATATTCCATATAGCAGGGAGTTACAATAATCCATACCAGATGTAACAAAAGTATGGACTAGAGTTACAAGTGCTTCTTGTGTTAAGAATGCTTTTAAACAGTGGATGTTCTTAAGATGGTAGTAGGCAGCTCGGCATACTGATTGACATTTTCATACTTGTTAATACACTGGCCAAAAATAGTCCGTAAATGTTTTGTATTGACCCATTAGGGGTAATCGAAGATGCACTCATCTGTAATGCTGATGTCTTTATGGATTTAATGGTGATGCCAAATATATAATATTTGTTTTATTATCATTTAATTTAGAATATTTTGAGTCATCCATAGCCGAATATCAACAATACAATGTTCTAAATTCTTCAAGGAAGAGGAGAAATTTAACTCATTGCCTGGATCCAGTGATATATAAAGTTGTGTGTCATCAGCATACAAGTGCTATTTAACCCCATATCACTGCGCAAGTATGCCGAACGGACGGGTATACACTGTGAAAACCAGTGGGCCAAGAACTGAACCCTTGTGGTACACCAGATAACAAAAACTGAATGTCAGGTAAAATACAACGAACAGACACTTTCTGGGAGCGTTGTTCTAGATAGGATCGAAGCTATTCAAGTACTTTAACTGACAGACCAAACATGTCTTTTAATCTAGAGAAAACTACATTATGGTAAACTATATCAAATACAGCAGACAGGTATTACTGGCTTACCTTGATCAATTGAGATAATAATAAAATATTTTCACCCGAACCAAGGCTGTTTCAGTGCTGTGACAACTTTTATAGGCAGACTGTAGTAAGTCATTAAGTTAATTATTGATTCAATAGTTGCTTAGAAGGAAAGCAACTGCCGTTTCTATAACATTAGATAAAAATGTAAGATTTGAAACAGGTCTTTAATTGTTTAGAATATTACAGTCCATAGTGTTTTATTTTAGTTAATGGGTTTTACAAGGGCAGCTTTCATGGATCTTGGGAAAAAAACACCAGAGATAAGGATGTATTAACTTTATTTGTAAATGGGCTTATAAAAATATCCAGACAATCTTTCACAAGCCATTTAGGAATGGGATCAACTGCACATAAAACATTAGATGGCATTTTCAGCAACTGTCTGATATCACTCTCTATAAATGGATCGATTGTATCCACCATGGATATGCAGGATTATTCTACCAATGGCTTACCCTATGATACGGTACTGGAATGGAACCCACTATGTACAATTAATATTTTTGTCAGAAGAAGTTATTAAGACAATGTAGTAGTGCCAGGAAATCTTTCAGATAACTTATCCTTTCAGAAATCCAAGATTTTGTTTAATAAAATAACCTATTATCGGCTCACAAATATAAAATCTTTTTGTTTCACCTTTTAATAAAGAGGTTTTACAGATCTTCCAATTCATTAATTTCTCCGATCTCAGTAGAATCATATACATTTGAGTTCGCGAGATGAACTTGAAAATGACACGAAAGGGAACATATGAATGCCACATTAACAAGAATACATAGTCGTCTATTCGTGACATTAATGATATAATTATCTTAATCAAACCAGGATAGCTAATGTGTTTCTATTTGATGCTGAAACAGCCCATCGTAAGGACAAACTTTCTTGACTAGGCTATTGACTAGCGTGACTATTCCGATCAGAAAAGGGGGTTAGATATATATTTATGTTAATGGCTAATGTTTATAATTGTTATTAGAACTACAACCAGCTTACAGGACCAGTCTGCTAGCATACGAAGTAGATCACATCATAAACAGAGACGTAATATTAAATGGCACCAGATAATTGATCAACATTTACAATTCTTGAAGTTATTTATCGATATGACAATTGTTTGATACGCAATATGTCTTTTGATCAGTTATAAACGTAAGACAGTCAAAGAATTGCGTTTGTTGCTGTAGAGTATTTGATATTCTGGCTACTTCAAGTCTATTAACTACTGTGGCTATTAATCATATAATGTAATTAATCAGGTAATGGTGGAACCACAGAGTTGTATGTGTCGGTCGACTGGTTTTCTGAATCCATCCTACTTTAAATATGTTATCATACTAACTGCTATTTCTCTTAACTGCTTCTCAAAGTGAACATACAAACGCCCGTTCATAACGAACCTCGATAAAAAC
The DNA here is from genome assembly GCA_025642065.1 of Paralvinella palmiformis. Lineage (NCBI taxonomy): Eukaryota > Metazoa > Annelida > Polychaeta > Terebellida > Alvinellidae > Paralvinella > Paralvinella palmiformis. The sequence continues at coordinate 148,532 of JAODUP010001042.1, forward strand.
TCCTTTAAATAAACAATTAGATTACTTCTCTAGCCTTCTGGGAATAAACGTACCTTTTTCTGTCAGGAAACTCAATCAGCCAGAAAACTTAATCATGTCGTGATAAAATAGTTTTAAATCTTATTTATCATAATTTGTGGTTTTAGAAACTACATTGTCATATACAATAATTTAACACTGTTACGGCAGAGACGCACTCACTGAAGATAGTATGACAAATGGCTTAATGAAATTGCTTAAGTAACCATATGACATCTTGACGATTTAGTTCGCCGACTACCGTATTGACTGACCGACTGACTGACTGGCTGGCTGGCTGGCTGGCTGGCTGACTGGCTGGCTGGCTGGCTGGCTGGCTGGCTGGCTGGCTGGCTGGCTGGCTGGCTGGCTGGCTGGCTGGCTGGCTGGCTGGCTGACTGACTGTCTTTGACTGACTGACTGACTGTATTTGACTGACTGGCTGACTGACTGACTGACTGGCGGTCAGTTGATTGGCTTACTAGCTGGCTTGCTGGCTGGCCTTTTTTACTGACATAAGCCGTATCCTGTTTGATTACCACTTTCCATTACACAAGACTTAAAAAAGAATACTCCATGTCTTATCAAAGTCCATCTCGCGAGGACATATTCTAATCAAACGCCTGATTTGCTATTTCAGTGAAGCTATAAAGGTATGAATGCCACAAAGAATATTTGTTTAAAACGTGATGAGCATTGATTGATTTAAGAAATACCATTGTTAGTAAGATGTTTTGAGGATTGTACGGTGTTAGAACCAAGTGGTATAATACTAATCAGCCGAATCAATACAATAGAGTGGGTGGTTCGCGAGTATTAAAATTAACCAGCAGTTTAGTTATAACTGGCTCTCCCAACATGCTAATTATCTCCCATTTATCTAACAACAAATAATATATGCTATTATGATAATGATATGACAATGGTATACTACTGCTCAGCATATAACAGATCTTTAATATTTAGATCACACACGGTCAGTTGTTTAATAATACATATCCAGTACAGTTAGTTAGTCAATGAATTGCTGAAGAATCTTTCTTGTTGAACCTCAATACGGGTCCTACTTGGATATATGGCAATAAGGAAAATTGGGAGGGGTAATTTTCTATTTAATAGAAATAAATGCTATACTGTTTCAATCCCTTTCCTTAACTAGATTTATTGGGAATTAATATGGTTCGACAAATACCATATCGCCATTTAGAACACATAATATGGCGTTTAGAAAAGGCTAAGTAAGGTCTAGTTCGTATATCACGTATTTTATGTTGGTATATATCAGTTCACCAAATGCATTACCTGGTATCACTGTTTCAAAGGCCAATAAGTAATTGTTTGCCTAATAAATGTTTTATAATTTAGTGGATAAAATATAATTTTCATTTGAGATCAAGGAATAGACCCTAACCCTGGTAAAGTAAAACATCATCAACATAACTCAGAACGACAAATCATCAATAGATGGGTGTCTTCATTGTGTGGTATCACTGGGATTTGTTTTAGAACAAAAACATTAGTGTTTGTATACTAGACCACTTAGTAAAATTATCTCTCTCTCTCTATCTATCTATCTATCTATATATCTATCTATCTATCTATCTATATATCTCCCCCCCTCTCTTTCTCTCTCTGTCTATCTCCCCCTCTCTCTCTCATTTATGTTTGTGTGTGTGCTTTTTGTGTGTGTATGTGTGTCGTTTTCATTTTTTTTCTCTCTCTCTCTCTCTATGTATCTCCAATTGTGAAGTTAAACTCTACACGATTCATCAATGCACTAATTTAAGAAAAACGACATTTTATGATGACGTGTATATTTTCTCCCTCGAAGTTCCTATGTCGTTTTTCATCGAAACACTAAAAGGCGAATCTGCTACCGTCGTCGTGCCTGATAGTAGCACATTCAGGTGAAATTACGGAAGTTTGAGAATGTCTATGTTTACTCAGTAAGCATCTTCTGGATGTGTTTTTAATTGATGTATATTTCCAGAAAAACAAAACATTTTACAATCTTTACCCCTCAATAGTTAGTGTCTCCAATGATTGATTTGTGCAACGGGCAGCTGATAAAAAGCGCCTTTTATTAATTTTCAGATAGCTTGATAGCTTACTTGTTGTCATAAAATTGACATTTGTGATACAGTAACCTTTTATTGTACCATAGCCTCGGCGCTGATAAAACTATATATATATATATATATATATATATATATATATATATATATATATATATATATATATATATATATATTTTAAACCAGACCTAATATCTGCTGTATAAACTATATAGTTATAATAATGACTTTCGTTATTGTAATTAATAACATAGTTAAGCTAATCTTGAATGTCATAATAGAGACTGGACATAGCTGGACTTGGGAAAAATTATTCTGTTCCTGGATACTACTAAACTCAATTAGATAAACAACTCTCGTTGTTATATAAAGCATACCAACCAATGTCACTGCTCAGGATTTACTGTTTCTATTCCTGAGTCAGAGGTACATATAATACTTTAAGAGCGAACTGTTTCTGCTACAGTCATTTAAATACTGGATTCCCAGGTCAAACTTCTAGACGGCGTCACTCAAAAGCAGGCAAATAGTGCATTAAAATACAGCTCTAGATAAACAGGCTTCATGAAACACACGGTCCTGTGTTAGTAAGTAGAGCAATAAACGATTTGCAACATATCAACATATCTGAAAAGATAGAATAAAATATGAATCCTAATATATGGCATGGACAATATGTGTGTTAGTAGTGTGAGACAATACAGGGTCATATGTAAGTCCGAAGACCTGTGACATATTTCACACGTCTAAGCTATAAAATTCAGGTCATCTGAATGGATAATGGATGTGATCAAATTATGGTCCGTATCCTTTTATCGCTTGGATTATGATGGTATATAGTAATTCACGAGGTACATTATTTTATTCAACTGGATACATAATCTCTGTTAAATTAGTGAACTTGTGGATGAATAAATGAATGAGTGAGAAGGCGAGTGAGTGTATTGTTGACTGATTGAATTAGTAGTGGTAATTAGCGAAGCACCAGTAGTAGTAATAGTAGTATTCGTAGTAGGAGCAATAGTAGTAGTAGTAGTAGTAGGCAATAGTAGCAGTAGGAGTATAATTGTCTTAGGCAATTTTCAAAGTACTTAACCTTTGAGAAGACCAAGACCTTCCTTAAAGAAATAACGAAAACGACTACCTCTCAATCGTATTACTGAGCAGGTCACATCAGCCGCAAAACGGATACTAGATGGAGTGCAGCACTGACAGTTTGGACACCGATATATGGCAAAAGAAATCGTGGTAGGCAACGAAAAGGGTGGAGAGATGAACTACAACAGTACTGGGACAATGTGAACTGACAAATGAGAGCAAGAAACCGAGATCTTTGGAGGCAATATGCTAAGGCTTTCGTCCTGCAGTGGACTGATCATGGCTGAAGATAAATAAAGGTTTTATGATTCTGATATATTAATCCCGTTACTCACATATGGTTGGGTTACCGAGACATGAATGAATCAATGGTATCAAAGGGGACATTTAATACATTATTGAAATTATATGTACAGTGTGGAAGTGACCCCACAGACCTCATTTACTTAAATAAATTAAGATTGTCCTGGTCATTGTATGTTATACTGATATAGCCAGTCATATGGACAACGAGAGAGGCTGTTGACAACAGTGTCTATCCCTACTAGATATAAGAGCTAGATAAAAATGAGATGGACTAGAATTTGTAATTGTACTGAGAACTTCACATAGCTGCCAATCACATAGTCCACAATTGTTTGTAAAGGACGGTAATAATAAATAATACTGGACATTTTTATAGCTGTAGAACATTTGGCATCACACCTATTTCAAGTTTTTGTTTTGTTATTGATCTGATTATGACACAGTCTAACTTATTATGTCTAGCAACAATATTTCCCGTCTTCCCAGATAGTGCTGGAACCACACTGTTGTCTGAGTCGGTGAATTGGTTTACTAATAAAGGTCCACGATAATTAGTAAGTTGTATAACAGGACAAACCTCACACCAATCACAAGGTTCATACATATATATGACGAGCCCCAAACTGAATAGTACACTCACTCATTTACTTATTTACAGACACGCATTTATGTATTATAACAACTTATTTATGTATTAGGTTTTGCTGTACAGTTATCTTAATTTTCCGGATTACTCAATCCACTCTCAATGAAATACTTTGTAATTTTAAGTGTTATTCATCTTAAGCCAGTTGTTTACTCGAACTAAACATGCAAAACGCTCGTTGATAATGAAGATAGCTCCAAACTTCACAAAATAAACACATTATTATTTTAATCTAAACGGGTCAGTTGGTGAGTTGGTGATTGACTAAATAACTGAAGTACTTACTTGAGGAAACACAGATGCAACACTGAGTGACTCACTGACTGATTCTTTGACCAAGTGACTGAGCTAACTGCCTCACGCACTAACACACGAACTCACTTAGTCACCCACTCATTATCACTCACTCGCATCTGAATATGTCATCTTGTATGTGAATCCATTGATTTTTCAACGTTTATAAAAAGGACCTGAAGGACACAGGCGACTACTACCGTTGTTTTGGCTGTACAAAAATATTTACGAATATTCTAACTGGGTTAAGCCTGGTACAAATTGGAAAGTTTGTTACTTAGTCAATGAATGACATTATTTGAAGATAGAAAACATGTGTTTTCAACTTATACAGAAGCAAAAACATATGTTTCCAAAATTGCATACACACTATTATATTTGATTAACTGGAATAAACCGAATGATGCTGCACCAATTCTTAGTAAGGAAGTGGTAATAACTATACACGAGCTATTTGAGATATATTCTATATTTAACTATCTACTTAACCAAATCCATACGTCATGGATAAGTTCAAAACCGTCCTCAACATATTTGCATAAAAATATGTGCTAACTGATAGAAACTTGGAGTTATAAGAAATACATATCAGGGAATATTCTAAAAAGAGGAACATCAATAACAACAACAACAACAATAATAATAATAATAATAATAATAATAATAATAATAAATATTAAAAATACATCTAATAAGGTTATTCTACATTTACCAAGAACAGCAGGTGTACATGTATACCTTTCATTCAGCCGAGAGTTTCGTGCTTGTGAGTGTCTGTGTTTGGCTGTTTGTGTGCATGTATCTTTATGTGTATGTGTGTGTATGTGTGTGTATGTGTATGTGTATGTGTATGTGTATGTGTATGTGTATGTGTGTATGTATGTATGTATGTATGTATGTATGTATGTATGTGTGTATGTGTGTATGTATGTGTGTATGTGTGTATGTGTGTATGTGTGTGTGTGTGTGTGTGTGTGTGTATTGGGGGGAGAAAGGAAAGAGCGAGCGAGCGAGAGAGAGAGAGAGAGAGAGAGAGAGAGAGAGAGAGAGAGAGAGAGAGAGAGAGAGAGAGAGAGAGAGAGAGAGAGAGACGTGTACACTGTAAGGGAATATAGCTTAACGATATTGATATTAATCTACTAAATATTGACTGAAGCTAGTACATTGTGAGGGAAATGTGAGGATTTCATTGAAAACTCTTATACGCTCAACTGGTTTATTTACACGGATATCGGACGGGGATACAAAATGCAGGTATGAGATGGAAAACTCTATATTGGGTTAGTCTGCTATTTGATTTGGAGACATAGAGGGAACGGAAGGGAATGGCATATAAAATGAATATATATATATATATATATATATATATATAGGGAGGGAGAGAGGGAGAGAGGTTAGGAAGAGATGAAAAACATCTTTTGCAATGATCATTCCGCCTTTTAACCATCACATAACGGAGCGAAAGAGTACAAATTCAAATAACAATAACATGATCTTCAATTAATTTTTCAACCTAAAAGAACTAATTAACATAATTTTGTAGAAAACCCTTAGCTCAACTAAATTCATTAGAAAACTAAATATTTTCGCTAAATCGCATATAATGGTTTTAAATGCTAAATTTGTTACTTAAAAAAGTATTTACAGGTTAGTTGGGATATCTCATTAATTTACCATGTAAATTACTTGGTATCACTCTAATATTTATCTATTTGTGTTATTTTCCAAAAGATTTTTTTTATAATTTAAAGACTTATCAGATTTTCCCTTAGCATGAAGGAGAATACCTTAACCTAATTAACATCGTACTTAATGGACTGAATTTATGGCATTTCAGTCGCGTACAAAACATCATCAACTGCGCCTACTCAGTATACACTAACAAGTTGTTGAAATTTATAAACGACTTAATATTAAATATCATTGTATTACAGATGACACTCGGCAACGCGATAAATGGAATGGCATTTCATCCTCAATTAACGTTTCAATTGCAGACATAAGTAATAAGAAAAAGACCCAATTCATTGTTGTTGTTGTTTGTTTCATCCAATTGATACATGTCTGTGAGAAATCTTGACATATATTGGATAACACGCTAGGAATGGAAGAGCAGGCGAATTTTATAAATAGAGCCTGCTAAGGTCAAATCGTAAACACAGGATTTATTCTTAAGCACATAAACGATGAGATATGCAAGTCTTTAGTAGGAACTGTTATAGTTCCACTGTTCTATGCTACATGATCTAAACGTATTGACCGGAGAGAGATTGTCAGAGGGATGATTGTTCTGAGTGAAATCCTCCGCAGAATCAGATAACAAGTGGTGGAATAATTTGCCTGTTATCATAGACTTATAGCAAGTAATCAAAATGATCTATACGAATTGTCATTATATGTAACATGTCAAATCAACTTAATAGCAGCACCATTTCATAATGGATCTATACAAATAATGATAAATAAAATATACAAGAACATATATGAGAATATATGTTTTTATGATCTTCTGACCATTCGCCCACCAGTATAGCGATGACATTCGGTCTTGTTGACCAATTATGCGAGAATAAAAACGTAGATGAGTGGGTGAGTGACGGAGGAAATGAGTACATTAATGAGTGAGCTATTGATTCAGTGAATATTTGAGTTATCAAATGATCGATTGAATCCGTAATTGAGGAACAAAGTAAGAATAAAATGCTGAGAATATAAGAAATTGTTGACTGGGTATCATGTTTAGCTTCATTGATTGTGGAATATGGCTAATGTAACCGGCCGGGTCTATTCTAGGGAAGTGAGGTGGTAATTCCTGTTGTGATGTTTTCGTTAACGCTCCACAGACGTAATATAATACTTTAGTTCCTATATTCTTTCTGAATACTAAGTATTGACGATCATAATAACGCCGTGATTAACGCAATACAAATATAACGTAACCAGATACCATGACAGGCATTATGTGTTCATTAATAAAAGTCCTTTTAGGTGGCAGTCATATCTGAGTAAAGTCATACCCCATGCATAACGCTGGCTATATCGGATTATTTACATAATGGGAAATAGTAATAAATGGCTCCCTGACATTTAATATAACCGTTACTTAATTCGCATGTGTATGAATAATGTTGAGTATTATTTCATAAAAGACGAATCTTCTCTGCCAGCTGTTTCTAGTTCTAATCATAGTTATATTAAGTAATCAGGTTCATCCTTATCTGGCCGTGTATCAGGTGGAAATAGATATGATTATCAACCGACCATGAGCTTCCCATTGTGGCTGGCTTCATCAGTATTGAATACGTGGATATGAGATATAATAATTCAAACAAACTGAATATATAGAGATAAAGTAGCACAACAATCGTTGTCGGGGATGCTTTCACTCATAACAAATCTTTACTACTCAGCAGCAGATCTTAACATATTCACAAAATGTTTATCGCATGTCCCATACAAAATTGTAAATAATATAACAAGGTGCATGTACATGTATCAGTAAATTACATTTGGCCTTTATAACCGGGACAACTTTAACTCTTGGTACAGGATGATGCCAATGTGCGATAGCACATTCTTTGAGCTTTGCGTGTGAAGGCCAGTGCTTCCAGTAATGTATCACTGATTGATAGACTGCAATAACCACTTTTGCACACGGAAAGTTCATTCACTCATCACCAGCTAGTTAAAGAAACGCTTTACAGCTTTACCACGATGCTATAAATCTACACCATACGTTCGTTTCAGAAATCTAAATTTGTTTATATGTTAATACATTTGCAAATTCAAGATCAACGTGAATTAAATTATTTATCAGCGTTGGATGGGTCTTGTTACCATTTGTGACAACAGTCGCAATCAAATGTCGGGTGCAGGAAGGAAAGGCAAGGGAAGAAATGAAACAAGAGAAAGGTAACTGATATAAAGTAACAAACACTCGATAAATACTAACTTAGTAATAATTATATATATTAAATGTCCGAATAATATATTTTTGATTTGTATCCCAATCTCCAACTTCCACGTACTCCTCCATTGTACCCACACCATGTAAGGAATGTCCATGACACCATTCTAACCGATTGACATCGTAGAAACAAATCTGGTTTTCGGATTGTGTGCACGATGCCGGTGGGAAACCTCCAAGGAAGCAAGGCAACCATATCCTAATACCTATCCAGAAGAATCTGAAGACCATGTGCCAGGACGATGCAAGTGGTTCCAAATCCATTCCAAACTTTATCAATGATGTAAAACACATCCGCTGCATCAAGAGGTTTTAAACAGATTCAATTATTGAGCAATTGTGATAATGTATCATAATATGTAAATGGTACAAAAATGTTGTATGTGGTATATGATACGTGTAATGCATATGTGAATGAATTGTACAAATATATATTATATGATGAATATGCGGTAAAATCAAAATATTCCTTGTGTGTGTGTGTGTGTGTGTGTGTGTATGTGTATGTGTGTGTGTATGTGTGTGTGTATGTGTGTATGTGTGTATGTGTGTGTGTGTGTATGTGTGTGTGTGTGTGTATGTGCGTGTGTGTGTGTGTGTGTGTGTGTGTATGTGCGTGTGTGTATGTGCGTGTGTATGTGCGTGTGTATGTATGTGTATGTATGTGTATGTATGTGTATGTATATATATATGTGTGTGTGTTTTAGCTGTGTATAACAAGGCACAGGCACAGATAATCTCGAAACGTGAATTCAGACTCTGGACGTTTCTTCATGGGACTGAATCCAGAGTGGCGACCTTTCTTGCTGAGACATGTGTAATGTCTCACCAGTCCCTAAGCCGCCAAGCAAAATCAAAATACGAATCACCTACAGCCGTGGAGTTTGGGGGTAGAACACCCCAGTCAGATCACGGCAGTAGTGAGAATGTTTAGCTTAATTATCTAAGCAGCCCTATTTATAGCTATTTTTCAATTGAGAGAGAGAGAGAGAGAGAGAGAGAGAGAGATAGAGAGATAGAGAGAGAGAGAGAGAGTAACAGAGAAACTGAGAGAGTGTGTGTGTGTGTTTTAGGGTACATAGTAAGAGGCAACAGGCACAGAGCATCAGCATATCTAAACATCCTTCGAAACCTACCTCCATAAATCTAAATACAACTAAACATACATTTATCTAAAAATAAAATGTTCCATACCTCCACATATTGATAAATGTGTGCGTATACCTAAGCATGTGTCTGGTCTACTCATCAGCCTGTGGGAACCAGCTAAATCGCTTTTCGTACGCGACAAATATGTCACGCCCACAGGAAAGCGGCTACATGCAGGCTACGTACAAAAGGCGGAAGCACGTAAAAACATACCATTTGATACCACAGCTCGCAACAAACAACACGTGCGTGTGGTTCAATGGTGACTTGCTACATACATATCAAACTATTTTGACACCACAGTTTACATTCAACAGTAATTTTCTGTGGTCCAAAAGAAACCTGTATATAAAGCATTTCGACACCTCAGATGCTGACCTCAGCTTTATTCTGGGTTCGAATAGCTGAATAAATCCTACCTATATGAACCGTGTATCAATACACGTCCGACTGGTCTGGCGTCGAAGTTCTTCTCTAACCTAAGTGAAAATTCAAGCCCTATATATAGCCTCAGCGTGTTAACAAACATTACAGTTAGTCCATAACAAAGAGAATGTACACTAACACAGTTTCAAGCCCTATATATAGCCTCAGCGTGTTAACAAACATTACAGTTTGTCCACAACAAAGAGAATGCACACTAACACAGTATGGACTCACTAAAGCGATTAAACTAAAATAAAAACAAAGTAGCAATACCGCACAATGGATTATTACTGGACTAGAACGAAATATCGTCTCAAACCTGAGTAAATACTACGATTTACTCGAACCTAACAGCTAACCCTCATACGTTTCCGTTCATCACTAAGGGAACGTTCATTCACGCTTAATTTAGCGTCCCTAAGTATATGCAGTTAGGTGTGGTGGGATCTAAATTAAAGCGCCTATCCACTTGATCTATTTGACCCATGGTCGAGAACAGCGGATTTCAGGCAGATCTCCGATACTGCGAATGACACGTCAGGATTATAATAGCTATACATTTAACAAATTTCCTATATCAGTGTAATCTAATTACTCATAATATGGGAAAAAACTCTGTCCGCAGCTTAATACCCATGGAGATGCCTGCCGGAGTAACAAACGACTCCAGGAGCTATTACGTCTCAAATTATTCTAGAAAATCGATGTTGCCTATAACCAACTTCCAAATACCATTCTTTCCTTAGCTCTCCACCGTCCCCCCCCCTCTCTATATCGCATCAGAATCCCACCTTCTATCCCTTATTGCACTCAATCAAATAATAAGCGTTCGAACCCGGAAACTATGACACCGATGCCGCCGAGTCTGGCTGTTCACAACCCCACTCAGGTGTATTCGATTACCGAGGCTACAAATTGCAGACGGTATGAAATTCTCACATCGAGCGACCGCAAGTGTCTATGTGCGTGTGAACATATGTATGGGTGTGTGTATGCCTGTGTATATTTATCCTTTGTTTTATTGAGTAGGGGACTGATTGGTGTAGTGAATGCATAAATGATTCAGTTATAGAATCGGAAAGGAGTGATTGAGTTAGTGAGTATATGAGTGGTCTCTTTAGTAACAAAGTCTGTCCATTATAGAAGATGTGATTATTCGATATTCCCTAAGGAAACGAACCAATTATTTATATAGTATTCTTTAGCAAATATCCACGCACATATGGACAACACTTTAGGTAATATTGGTGAATAAAGGTGAATCGATCCTGTGAGTTGTTTACAGTTCTACTCATAGTTACACTAAGTGGTCTTTTCAATCATATGTAATTTTAATATTTAGTCAGAATTGTCTTGCTAGTTAAGAAACTCTAAATATTCCCTTATTTCAGCGTTTAATTTTAAATTCGTTTTTCTCTCTCTCCTTCAATGTAAGTGCCATTCTTCCACGAATAGTTCAAATGGTGACTTCTCTAGTTTTCCGATAATCACATACCTGATAAGCAAAACAGTATGTTCTGATGGAGTAAAATATATTACTACACCTATTGTGAAATATTGTTTGAGAAACCTGCCGTCCCATAGCTTTATTGAAATTTACATTATTACGCGTGAGTCAGAGTTTCATAAAGTTAATCATACCAAAAAAGGCATTTCCTGTGTATAGTGACTCAAGAGTGAATACTTGGTAGATTCATTTTCGTACTCACACAATCATTCGCTCGCGCACTTGCTAGTCGCATTCTCACTCAATCAAAACTTCCTTTAAAAACAGAATCTGAAAATCTTTATTTAATAAATATCTGGTTGAATGTCATTCCAGTTGACTAATTGGTGGCATTTCTATCTTAGTAATATCACTGATTATTTGATGTATAAGTTGATTGACTAATGGATTAATTTATTAGTTAATTAGAGATAATTAAGTAAGTAAGTGAGTCAGATAATCAATGAATGAATCAGTCAGCCAGTCATTCAGCCAGTTAACCAGGGCCAGAGCGAAGGGATAAGTCGATTAGTCAGTGGGTATGCCACATACATTCCTTTGGATTAACTTATACCAAATAGTCATTATTATTCATATCAAAACAAAACATTAAGTCAAAATATCCACGATAATCAACAGGCTAAAAAATCCTCCTTTATTTCAGAAATTAAGTTCAAACCTTTTTCGACTATCGCCCAACGCGCAAGCGCTTTCATCATAATGCTCCAAACACTATTTGAAGAGAAAATTTATAACTTCTACTCTGTCATGATACTTGATCTGCCAAAAACGAGTAAATCACTCTACATAATAGGGATATATTTGCAGGGAATGGCAGGTTTTTTATAAATATGGTTTGTATTAATTGATGAGTAATTGTGCTAGACACATTTAGAACGGAAGTTTGTAAATAAGGATGTTGTTCTGTCAGTCAGTGTGGCTCTTGATAGGTAAAACCTACCTCAAAGTTCAATACAATTTAAATATTTATCTTTATTTGTATCAATATGTCTCCTTAATTTTGCCTCCCTCTCACTCCACCCCTCTATCTATCTATCTATCTATCTATCTATCTACATATCGATTTATTTATCTATTTATCGTCTATCTCCTCCTCAAAACAAACATACCATAAAGATTTACCCCAATTAATCATCATCCAGTAGCTCATCTGACATCCAGTTGCCAATTTAATATTGAATACTCTATCGTCTAGGAGAGAAGTACGTAAAGACATCGTGGTATAACTATGTTTACTTCTCTGACATACTTCTCCATTGAGAACAAATAACTTAAGTGTTTATAAAAGAAATATATTGTACTCTAATTCCTTAACTCACTCAAACACACACCCCATACGCACACACACACACACACACACACACACAAGCGCGCGCGCATATATATATATATATATATATATATATATATATATATATATATATATATATATATATATATATTCTGTCCGTCCATCCATCATTCGTCAAATGTCTGTGTGTGTTTTCTATGTCCTATTTTATCACATTATATGTGTTCAACATAAATAACTTATATTCATAGTTTATTTTAGATAATAAAGTACTCTGTGACACCTGTACTATTCAAACTTAGTTGGAACAAATAAAATAATTACATTGTTTTAAAAGTCAAAATAAGTAATTATGAATATCTTATCAATAACACGATAAACAGGCATACACACACGCATACATACATACACGTATTTATGCACGCACGCATGCACACCTACACGCACAACCCTATGTATAGTTGGATATATATTGCATATGGCCAAATTATATCCATTTATGTTTATCAGTTGAATTATGGTGGTATTTAGTACTTTACGAGGTACTTATTTTAGCTAATTTCATACTTAATATGTATTGAACTGCTGAACAAGTGAATGAATAAATGGATTAAGTAGGTGAGACTACGGTTGAGTGACCGAATTAGTCATAGTACTGGGAGTCATAATAGTTGTAGTACTAGTTGTTGTTGTTGTTGTTGTTGTTGTTGTTGTCATCGTTCTAGTAGTAATAATAAAAGTAGTGGTAATTAGATAATAACTGTTTTAGAGAAATAAACACATAACTATATTATCAGTCCGTAGTCTTTTGCCTTTTAATATAAAGGTTTTATGAATCTGAGACGTTAATTCACCGAATCTCAACACAATCACCTATGTTTGGTTGATTGATACATGTCTGAATAAATCACATTGTCCGGACAGATAATACAACATTGAAAAAAATACATAAAGTGTATGGGTAACCCGCACGATATCATTAGCTTAATCAAATCCTGATAGTAGCGTCTTCCTATTTAATACTGACCCAGTCAGCCATAGACACAACATTAGAGACTGTTGACTAGCGTGACTATTCCGACTATATATCTGGCTTTACTATGAAAACGGATTTCTTTTTATAATTGTCATCAGAACTTCAAACAGTTTCCAGGCCTAATCCTCCTTCGTATGGATTAGACCACGTTTTTAATTGTGATCAAAGCGTAAGCCGGCGAGCGGTAATATTAAATGGCACGAAACGTTTATCAACATTTACCATTCTTGAAATTATTTCTTAACATGATATATAATATGGCCATTGATTAGTTATAAACGTATGAGATCAAAGGAATTGCGCTCGTTAATGTAGAACTTCTGTCATCCCTGCTAGTCCACGTGTATTGTTATTGATCTGATATGGTATAGTCTTAGCTCTTGTGACTTTCCATAATATATCCTGTTTTCCTAGAGAATGCTCGAATAACATTGTAATCTATGTTGGAGGACTGATTATTGACAAAAGACTATTAGAATTATCATTTCATTTCCTCCGAAAACATTCAATCAGTCACAAGGCCCATATTTCATAAGCTCCAAACTAAACATTACACTCACTCACCTATTTATAGACAGACATTTAGTTCGCCTCAAGTTATCGACGTAGTATATACATCACAACAATTCAAGCTAAAATAGAAATGGGCACAAATCTGATAGTATTCACTATCTAATCAGACCTCTAAATGTAAATTTGACATTTTGCTGCAAATTTATTTTCAATTTGATGACTGTTTCCGGATTACTAAATTCACCCATTATGAAATATTTTGTCATTTCAACTGTTCTTTCTTTCAAGCCAATCGTCTACTCAAACTAAACGTGCAAATGTTCTCTTCATGAAGAACCTCTTTCATGATTTCCCTAAATAGATAAATCGATTATTTCTCTCGTTTTTCTCTGAATAAATGTAGTTGTTGGCTGCTAAGACGCTCAATTAGTGACAAAAATGAATCCTGTCGTTTTAAGATTGACTGAATTATGTCAACTTATTTATCACAATTCGTGGGTTTAAAAACTGTATGGTGATGTACAACTCTATTGACATGTAACCTAATCTGACAAATGTGAGTTAGAGATTGACAAAAACACCTAAGTACTCATTTGAACAAACACAGCTACAAAACAAACCGGTTTATTATCGTAGGACAAACTGACTAAGCTAATTGTTTCAATCACTCACAAACTCACATTTTTCACTCACTCGCATATGGATATTCCATCATGCATGTGAATCCATAATATCCTCTTGCTTAAAGAATTACTCATCATCTACAGCCCGTTCAGCCTTCCATTCGTTTTACTACATTAAAGGTGACTAGTAACATGTTTTATGATTAGTGTACCAATCTCAAATATATTAGTAATTATTTAGCACTAACAAAATATTTTACTTGGTGGGTTTTGGAGTAATTCTCATAATAAGTTAAATTAGTTTCTTGTAAGTTTTACGACGTCATAGATATGGAATATTGGAACTAACTTTGTGTAGTTTCTATTAACATATCTGAAACACCAAAATTATAATACTTCCATATATCTATAGAATACGACAGAATGGAATCTTATTTCCAACAACCACAATACAGACAATATATATATATATATAAATTACATATAATTGTCAAACAGAGGTGAAACGCCGGTGGACCAGTGTAGCTATGAAGTTGTCTTCCAACTGCCCCATAATACATAATAGTGAGGTTATGTGTGTGCTAAACACAAAACAAATAACAGAAAAGTACTTAAATACGCAAAATAACAGGGCAGCCACGAAATAGTGGCAAGATGTACGTTGGGTAACAATCTGGACAAAAGAGTTGCTGCAGGCTTTGATAAGAACTAAACATATTTGCATTCATAGCATTTTGGAATGTTGAACCAGACATGTTCTGAGGCAGTGTATGATACAATTTGTTCTATATTTTGGGAATATCATACAACGATAATTTCTTGGCAAAATTGGTTGGGCACTTGGTTACATACAAGAGATCTGATTGCCTAGTTGCTCGCTAGTTGGGAATGTCATCGATAAACCTGAACACTTTCTCAAATGAGTAGGGACGATATTTTGTGATGAAGGCAAGTACCAATAATGTTGATTGAAATATATATTGATCAGTTATTTTCATAATACTTGTAGATTTGAATAATCGGTTAATAAAACTGTTGAATTTGGCATTATTGATTGTCCGAATTGCACGTTTTTGAAGTAACGTTGTACGGTGTAATGTTTTGATATTACAATTTCCCCATGCCAATATTCCATAACATATATGATAATGTACCATTGCAAATTACTGAGCGTTCAAACAGTCCTTTGGTAATTTGTTTTTATTTGTTTGATTCAGAACAAGGCGCTGGATATTCGCTTGTTAACATGGGCAATAATATTAGGTCCAATTAAGATTCTCATCTATGAATATTACCCGCGAATATTACTGATTTATCTTCGCAATCGTTCCGTATTCTTTTTAATATATTATCATTAATTGCAACGTTTAGCCCTGTGAAATTGCATTGTTGTTAATACGGTCTAATAACGATATATTTAGTTTTTGTTGGATTTATAGATAATCTGTTTGCGCAAAACCAATGGAATAATTTGTTAACTGTTGCAGAGTTAACATGTGCAGTGTGGTGTCAGCAGTAAATGACAATATATTACCATTACACAAATTTGGCATATCATTCGCATAAATGAGACACAACAAAGGACCGATAATAGAGCCTTGAGGGACACCACTTTGGATATTGAGAAGGCTGGAGCTATGACCATCAATGTCTACAAATTGACTTCTATTTGCTATGTAACTTACAAACCAATTATTAGCATTTCTACGTATTCCATAAGTGTTTAGTTTATTTAAAAGCATGTCATGGCTGATGACGTCAAAAGCTTTTGACAGATCATAAAAGATACCCAGAGTAATTTCTGTTCTTGGCTTATTATTATATTCAGCACAATAATTTAGAAGCTGAATTATTGGGTGTATAGTTGAATGCTTGGTGCTTGAATAAAATGGGTTCCAAAATGATAATAAATATTTGTACATAATGTCCTCTAATTTTGAAAATGGCTGGTAGTAAGCGTACTGGTCTGTAGTTTTATAGAAGACTTTGGTTATAGGATTTATAAATGGGGACTAACCTTCGTTATTTTCAGGACCTGTGTAACACTACCAGCAACAAATGATCTGTTTATTATGTGAGTAATGTGTTGCAAAATGTTGGAAATAGTTTCCTTTAGCAATTTTGTGGAGATGCCATCATAATCCTGACTTAGTTCCAATTTCTAATTATGGGTAGTTAAAAGAACGTCAGATGGCGACACAGGGTAAAGAAACATCCTGTGCATGTTACGTTTTGGGCATATATTCTGTCAAATGTTTATTTGATTGGTCTGAATGCCAATTTTAGAAACAAAATTATTAAAACTTTGAAATTTGTCACTAATTAAGATTCCATTTATTAGAAATGGTGGAGGAAAGCTAGTTTTGTTATTGGATTTGCCCGTAGCCTTTCTTAGGATAGACCAAGTGTTTCGTTCATTTTGCTTACTTTCCTCAAGAGCGTTTTGAAAATAATTAATTTGTATTGCTTGTTTCAATCTATTAAACATGTTGCTATACTCTTTATATGCTGCAATGTTGTCAGCAGTAGGATTTTGTTTGGACGAAATTAAAATACCTGCTGTTACCGATAGCTCCTTTTTAAATATTGTATTATTAATTTTACAGGTGCGAAGAGAGAAACAAGTTTCAAATATTTATTTATACAGTTTAATGAATTCATCATATGCTTCATTTGGGCATACGTGGCTAAGATTGATGATGATTGATGATTGATGTTTTACGGCCACTTTTGTGCACAAGGTAGACTAAATGGGCCGATACGTGGCTAAGACTTAGGTGAAGTCCATATGCTGCAAATATTCTTTAAATTTAAAAATGTTGGCGTCCGAAAGCATTCTCGTTGTCTTCAACGAATTTGGTAAATGTTTGGTTTTCTGTGTTTGTGAAATATAAAATGTGCCAAAATGATTAGCTTGAGATATCTTTATAATTCCTGATTTTTCGGCTGTTGCTATATTATTCGTGTAAATATCATCAAATAGTGCTGCAGATATGCTAGTTATTCTCGTTGGTTTGGTAATTGTTGGTAGAAAACTATTTTAAAATAAGTTATCTAAATAATTGATTGTCTTCAGATGAGTCTAATTTTAATAAGTCAATATTCATATCGCGCATAATAAAACAGTGTTTGTGCTCTTTATTACAGTGTCCATTATACCAAAAAGAGTACTCGAACAAATTTCCATGTCAGCTCTGGATGCAGAATTTGGTCTATGTATGACAGTAATAATGGTCCTTTTTCAGATTGTGATATAATTCCTACAAATAAAGATTTGAAAACATGCGGTATAAAAACACCGATGTCGTCGCGTATCTTAAAATATATATTGACTGGGAAAAAGACTTAATGCGCCCCCCCCCCCCTATCATAAGATAATCCCATATCAACTAAGGTTTGATAGTTTCCGCTGATACCAATACAATCAAATGTAATAGAACCATTATTTAATTGACGCATAAGGTCATAAACAGTCTCATTAGCTTAGTTCGTCATTCTTAACCCAGTCCCCATTAAGGTCTATATTTGTGAAATTAAGTTGATACAAGTAAACCAGATATGTGCTTTCATTATAGAAACGCATTTAGGAATATGCTAATTGGCATATGCCAACTCCAGAATGATTATACGTATTAAACACAACTTGATAAATAATACCATGACGAAGTTTCTATTAATATCATAGGATAACCTTTGACATAAATAATTTAACAATAAGCTTAATCTACACTAAAATCTCGGCTGTGATTATTTCCTTTCCAGTTTAGTATTCTCACGCCATTTTACCTCTAGCTTTTTTCTCTACTTAGCTGCAGTTTTAGAAAATCTCATTTGATTACAATGAAAGAATGTTTTGGCAATCCAAAATACTTAGAGTAAACCACATTATTCAACAAGAGTAAAAACAAACACAGTCAAATCACTGCTTAATGCTCCAATGACGTCAAATCTCGAGTGGCAGTGCGCCATTTTTGTTTTGTTATAGTTCTAATAAATATATAATAATATTTTTTACGTTTCTTTCGTAATTTTTAGACGATAGAAACTTATGACTATGAAAAATAAATACCAGGAAAATATCAAAAACTGAGAGCATCAGTAATAATAACAATAGTAATAAGTTAATAACATAAATTATAATACATGTATGTGTGTGTGCGCGCGCGCGGGCGTGTGTGTGTGTGTTTATCTGTTTGTATGTGGGGAACAGGGGTGTGGGGTGTTTGAGAAAGTGGATATTAAGGGACAGCGATAAGCGAGTCTGTGAATTGGTTAATTAGAGATTGATGTAGTAAACGCATAAATTAGTCAGTTATGGAATCAAAAGACAAGTGAGTAGAAAAGATTTTTTTTTAAATTCTGACAAAGTAATTAAGTATATGAGTGCGTGAGTATTGTGTTCAGTAACAATGTTTGTCCATTATGGATGATGTGAGGTATTGTACATTACTCAAGGAAATTAAGTAATAATTTCTATTATATTGTATTTTTATAAACATACCCATACATAAGGACAACACCGTTTTAATTCTAGATTGGTAAGGCAGGTAATATTTCTGACGACCATATCAGCACCGATGTAAATGTAATAACGATAAAACTGTCTAAGGTGGCAACCCAAAGCAGTATACATATATAGGTGAAATTTACGTACTGTGATTCGATTATAACTGATGAATGGCCATAATCAATATAATATGAGCGCCATGGCAGACCATTCACATAATGGCAAAGGGTGATAAATGGTGCTGTGACATTTAACATAGCCTCTACTGAATTCGCCTTTTGTGTACAAATCACGTTGAGCACGACTTGGTAAAAGGGTGGATCGATCCAACGACCTGTTTATAGTTCTACTCACGGTTATACTAAGTGGTATTTTTCATTCGGATTTAACCTTGATATCTAGTCGGAATAGTTATGCTAGTTAACAGCTTTATCTCCGCTATTAATTTTAAATTCATTTGTTATCTATAATTAAACACGCAACCTGTTTTCCTGTAAGCATCATTATTCCGCGAATAGTCTAGTCCAACTGATTACTTCTCTAATTTTCCAATAATCAAATACTTGAGCAATAACTCACCACAAAATAAACATATTGTGTTCTGGTCGAGTAAAATTGCAGTTATTGTCAAAATAAAATTGAAAAATATATTTCTTCTACCTAGTGGCTTGCATTGGCTAATGATTTTTTGTTATAGTAATGTCACTTATTATATGATTAACAGGTTGTAAATAAGGAAGAACATGTAGAGACAGAATTGGAGATGTCCTTCAATTATCTGGAAACGAACATTCCTGAAATGGAATGCAAGGTGAAAGAATTCAGTTCCTCACGTAATGAACAGAAGGCATGAATATCCTCACCGGAAGATAAGCAGCGTGAGAATTGAGTCACACAATATGAGAGCCAGTCTCATATTTACAGTACTCCTAGAAGTAGATGGGGCAACAGGCATCAGAAAGGTGTTCAAATAACTGTTTGTACATCATAGACTGGAAAACCGTCTATGATGTATATCGTAGTAAGATGTACACAGTACAGTGCAGAACATATACAAGGAGAAGTCCACCTGTCCACAAATTTTAAAAGGAGGAGTATTATCGAGAGACCAATCGTTAATATATATAGTCGAGCCGTGATAGCGCAGTTAGTTAGAGCGTAGGACCCGTAGCCGAAGGGTCGCGGGTTCCAATATCCGGGCGCTGCAATGTTGTAATGTGGCGACCGGTTCACTCATCCATAAAATGAGTGCCTAACAGGACGCGATGGCTATGTGTTTGAGTAACGCTTTGCGCCTATAATGGCAGCATGCGTTGTATGCTCCCTTTTGAGTTGAGATGTGTGCTGCGTGGAAACAGGTCTGAGTCAGGGATAATAATACCGTACAGCGCCTCAGAACAGGGTTGCCTGATTCTGGCGCTATATAAACATGGATTATTATTATATTATATATATTATTATTATATATACTAGTTATTACCCGAAATTCCTATATGGTCGACAGCCTTGACGCAACCCCCCTCGCTATCAGGGATAAGCTAACTTTCGACACTCACCACGGCACCTGTCCATTTAGTACTTTTGACAAGTGCAAACTCGAAATTGATGGCTGGTACTATTCTTACGTTAAACAGTATTTCCAACAGGCGAAGAGTGTATTTTGCAAGGATGCATTCGGTGCTGGTGCAATAATGTTGGCTATGGATCCTGACAGGATCAAACGTATTGGTAAGCACGTCCGCGGCAGAAAACAATCGGCCAAATAGCAACTCGAGGTGATGGAAATAGCCTTGCGTGCGAAAATGAACAGAATAACAGTCTTCCGGAATAACAGATTAGCACAGATAAAAGCCACCGAGTGGGGGCAAACGCTTATAACAACTTCTGGTGTGTATTTCGTCGACCGCAATATAAAGATTTAGTGATTACTGCTACTAGAATGGACTGAACAACCTCGGAAAACTACTGGATACCACACGTGATGAGAACACTCCTTCAGATTAGCCTTGAACTGTGATGTCATTATGGTCATTCCGAAACAAAATCCGTTAATTACACATCTTACGCGTGATAACTCTTGAATCCGGCAATTTCAATTCCTGCTGTTGAATAATTATCTTCAGTAATACAAGTAGTATCGAGTTTTTATAGATGTTTTATTATTTATTTGACATGGACTCTATTGTCTTGTACGTTTGATATATGTGCGGACATATACTACGAATAGGATTATGTTTAGATATAGGTTATACAGGACTATTTCTTTAATTGACTGATTGTTGCTATTGTTTTCTATTACGTATTGTTGCTTTGAAGAATGGCCATACGCCATGCGAAATTACTGCTTCGGTAACCAATTATAATAATGGTAAAGGGTGATAAATGATGAGTGAGTGAGTGAGTGAGCGAGCGAGTGAGTGAGTGGGTGGGTGGGTGGGTGGGTGTTTGGGTTAGTTGGTTCGGTGGGTTGGAAGAGTGAGTGAGTGAGTGAGTGAGTGAGTGAGTGAGTGAGTGAGTGAGGAGGAGGAGGAGTGAGTGAGTGAGTGAGTGAGTGAGTGAGTGAGTGAGTGAGTGAGTGAGTGAGTGAGTGAGTGAGTGAGTGAGTTAGTGAGTGAGTGAGTGAGTGAGTGAGTGAGTGAGTGAGTGAGTGAGTGAGTGAGTGAGTGAGTGAGTGAGTGAGTGAGTGAGTGAGTGAGTGAGTGAGTGAGTGAGTGAGTGAGTGAGTGAGTGAGTGAGTGAGTGAGTGAGTGAGTGAGTGAGTGAGTGAGTGAGTGAGTGAGTGAGTGAGTGAGTGAGTGAGTGAGTAGTGAGTGAGTGAGTGAGTGAGTGAGTGAGTGAGTGAGTGAGTGAGTGAGTGAGTGAGTGAGAGTGAGTGAGTGAGTGAGTGAGTGAGTGAGTGAGTGAGTGAGTGAGTGAGTGAGTGAGTGAGTGAGTGAGTGAGTGAGTGAGTGAGTGAGTGAGTGAGTGAGTGAGTGAGTGAGTGAGTGAGTGAGTGAGTGAGTGAGTGAGTGAGTGAGTGAGTGAGATGAGTGAGTGAGTGAGTGAGTGAGTGAGTGAGTGAGTGAGTGAGTGAGTTGTATAAGTACTTATAGAAGATAAGTGATGGTACAAACTGGATATTTCTCGTGGAATACAGGTGATAATTTATGTAGTCTTCTATTGACAAACATATCCCCTGACAATGAAAATGGCGCCATTCTTCTTTTGTCGGATTATAAATATTTGTGACAAAAAGGAAATGACATCTATAAACATATTGCAGATGAATTGTAAAATCGAGATAAATGGGATCGTGACATTCAATATAATGGATACTCAATTGCGCCTTCTGTGTATGAATCAAGTATATAGCACGACAATGGTAGTTCCTTCTAGTTCCAATCATGTTAGACTAGGTAATCATTCTTATTCAAATTTAAAGCGGACATCTATTCGGAATAGTCACACTAGTCAACAACCTCTTAAATATTCCCTTATCGCAGCTATTAATTTTAAAGTCATTTGTTTTATATAATTAAACACGCAACCAATTCCCTTGTAACGACTCTTGTTCAATAATTTCCGTGAATAGATTAACTGATTTTCCGATAATCAAGTTCTATTGTATATGTGAGTTAAGATAGAATAACCACATTTATTCGGCTAAAGGCAATCAGCCCTGATACTCGATCTGGAAGAAAATCGACGAAATACGAAATAAACATATTGTATTTCGATCGATTAAATTACATCACGATAGTTATCGTGAAGCCTTCGATTAGATTTAATTGCGGTGTCTGAAAACTTTATTCCGAATAAATTATTATGGGGGAGTCAGTATGTACTTATTTCTTCAATGAACCGACGCTGAGTGACTGTCAAATTTAGTATAATTTAAGTCGATAATTTTAGAGTTAATGAAATTAAGTCCTAACCTATATGGTATTCCATGACAAAATTATTATTAGACATGCACAAAATTGTAATTCAAATTATTAATATAATCATACCAATGAACTAACGATAAATGATTCAGTTGTTAATTATATTTCCCACTTGTATCTGTAAAATATAAACTAATATGTCAATAATATAAATTAATAGACTTGGTAAAGTATCGTATACCATTATAATATAAAGGATGTCCGGAAATGAATCCCTATTTTATCATATTTCATAATACAGACAAAATGTAGAAATTTTGTTTAAGAAAACAATTTTAATACTGATAAATCAAGCTAAGAAAACAAATGCATCCTTTATCACATAATGAGTAATTATGAATTTTAATATGGAAATTATTAAATGCAATTTCAGATGTAATGCTTTTATCCTGCGGTTTACTATGTCTCTGGTTAGTAATGGAAAGGTTCAGTGGCTAAATGTAAAAATCGGTGAATCAATACGATTTAAATCCATCCCACTCTCAGATCGAAAAAGTATATATGTATTTCTTTTAATTTTATGCCCAGTTTTCAACAATATGCTATTTTGCATTAATTCATATATATATATATATATATATATATATATATATATATATATATATATATATATATATATATATATCAATTTTATAACAATTAGTTTATGCATTAATGTAAATTTATGCATTAATGTTTTTGTTTGTTATATTTTTCATATGAAAAATATTTAATGAATATATAATAACTTCAGTCAATGAAATATTTGGTGTACAAAATTGCCATAATAAGCATATTGCAAATATCATCTTAGATTGGTAAGTATCATAGTCAGCTGAATGATACGTACGACAGACGACAATGGGATTCGACCTTATGACAATCAAGCGCACAATAGAATGTCCAACTTACTTCATTGTGAATGCCTTTCACTTTATCTAAGAATGCAAATGGAGTTACTGATCGCTATTAAATTTTACCCTACGCCATGGGAAGTTCAATAACTATACATGAGAAGCTGTTGATATACTAATAATAATTGATCTACGAGCTTAATTTGTAATATGCTATTCCATTATATTTCAGCAACAAATTTACGCCAAATACACATCAACCAATCAACAACAACAAATTAATGATTCATTTCAGGTTTCTTTGAGTAAGTGGTCATTAGCCGACAATAATGACTTGTATTTCTTACCTAAATGTTGCCAGTTTCTGTGTTCTAGACTACATTTGACTTCTGAAGTGAATTTAGCTTAAATCCATTTGCTCTGTGTCCTTTGCGTCTGATCAATAAAACAAACAGGGATATATATATATATATATATATATATATATATATACGGATAGATGAATAGAAAACTAGATAAACATATGATCGAGCATTCTATAGAATTGAGATTGAACTAGCATTACATAGGTCACTTTATGCATCTTCGATTACCCCTAATGGGTCAGTAAATAATCTAGGGGTTATTTTTGACCAATGTATTAACATGCATGAACATGTCACATCAGTATGCCGAGCTGCCTACTACCATCTTAAGAACATCCACTGTTTAAAAGCATTCTTGACACAAGAATCACTTGTAACTGTAGTTCATGCCTTTGTTACATCTCGTATAGACTATTGTAACTCCCTGTTATATGGCATATCTGATTATAACATTAATCGCCTTCAGCGAATTCAGAATAGTGCAGCTCGCATTGTAACAAATACTAGAAAATATGATCATATTACCCCCATTCTTCAAAAACTATATTGGCTACCTGTTAGATGGCATATCTATTTTAAGATTCTGTTAATAACTTATAAATCTATTAATGATATGGCGCCAGAATACCTGTGTGAACTGGTGTCCATTGGAAAGTGATCCCGAAAACTCAGGTCATCCAGTCAGATACTATTGCAGGTGCCAGTGTCTCGGCTCAAGTCATATGGTGATTGTGCATTTAGTGTTGCAGCCCTCACTTTGTGGAATAAGTTGCCGGCAAATATTAGAAATGCGTCAACTCTTGGATATTTTAAGTCTATTCTAAAAACACACCTATTTAAGGTCGCTTTCACAGATAAATAATTATTATCTTTTAAATCATTACAGTGTTTTTACAGACATTATTTGGGGTATTATTATATTACATATTATTTGTACAGCGCCTTTGAATGGCGCTTTATTATATATACATTACTATTATTTATATTTACATTTTCTTTCTCTGACTATTAATTCTCAGATAATCGTTTTAACGTAAATGTGTGCGTATTACGTAGAAATATTATAAAAACAATGAAAGTGGTAATATGATGTATATCAGAAAAAAAATATTCCGCGGATTCGCTTTTTGATATTGAAATATTTTCGTTAATAATGTCAATGGAAGGATGTAGATTTTAGGTGTAGAATGTAAATTAAAACAGGAAAATGGTTATTTAGCAGCATTTATAAACAACGAAAGGCAAAAACTTATGTCATTGTAGAATGTGCGGATAAGATTATAATGCAATATGTCCAATATGACTGTAACGTTATGATCCTAGGTGATTTTTAATGTTTATATGTTCAATAAGAAAAATGCCCTTGTAGATTGTCTTGATATAACCGGTTTAAAGAACATAGTAAAAAAATGAAACTTGTATAAAAGGGAAGCCTTCATTAATAGGTTCAATTATTATAAACAAACCCAAACGTTTTATAAATATTGTTAGTGCACACACGGAATTAAGCGATTATCATCATCTTGTTTGTAAGTCAACATTTCATTTACCACTACCAACATATAATTACAGAGTTAGAAACATATCGATATAAACAACTTTGTTGATGATATTGCTAGAATTCACTATCACATTATATATATATATATATATATATATATATATATATATATATATATTTGATGATATTGTTATCAATGTGAGTGAAATGAACTTACAATGCAATTATTAAATGTTCAGGTACCCATAAAATCTAGAACAATAAAATGTAACAGAATTCAATACACCTAAGGTGAATTAAGAAAAGCAATTAATTTCATGCTAAAAAGAAAATATGATCGGTGCAAAAATGAACTAAATTGGAAGAAATATAAATAACAGAGAAATATTGTTCCAAAATTAAGCCAAAACATATTAATGGGTATTAGCATATTAAATGTTGTAATACTTCTGCTAGTGGTAAGGCTTTGGGGGAAACCGTTAAACCACTTGTTTCTAATAAATAGATAAATACAAATGATAGTATAATTTTATTGCGAGATGATAATACTGTATTTCAGCCAAATGGAGTCGTGTCTCCTGTTAACAAGTAATTTATAAATAAGGCTCTGCATCTTAGTCCAGATGATTCTGTCGATAATAATGATAATGCAGTAAAACACGAAGTACACGATGGTTGTATTTAGAGAAATTAAATTGTCAAAAGGCCACAAGTTATGACTTGCTACCATCATAAATATTAAAACTTAATATATTTGTTTACTTATGACTATGTCCATAAATGCAGGTAAATATCTCTACGCGCTGAAATATGCAGAAATATGTCCAGTGTTCAAAAAGGGCAACATAATTGAATTATCAAATTACAGACATGTAAGCATTCTACCAACCATGTCTAAGATCTTTGAAAGAGACTATATTCAACCCCTTGTTATCTGGTTTTAGTATTTGAAGTTAATGGCAATATGTCAACAATGGTCCTGTATAGGATTTCGTTATAGGGCCACTGTCATATAATATAATCTCTAATGATTTTCTTGGTGTAGTAGACAATGATGTATATATTTACAATTATGTAGACAACAATTCTCTGGTACATTCTGGACATGGATATGAACTTCTTAAAAGTAATTAGCTATACAATGTGTACAAAGTTACATCATGCTATGAGTCAAATCACATGAAAGTCAATGAAAGTAAATTTCAATGCAATGTGTTCGGTGAAAGCGATAATTTAGAACGACACATATTAGAAATTACGATATTGTCCCTGATGATAATGTAAAAATATTACGATTGAAAGTGGATAGGAAATTAATAATACTAGCACGTGTATCACGCAAATCTGCGAAAAGGCTTGACGACAGGTGCACGTTTTATGTAGATTGTCACATGTTCTCGACCAACCTAAGAATTTTTTTTATACAATACTTTTGTTGAAAATTAATTATTGTTCCGCTGTATGGCGTTTTTGTTGTAAAACTAATACATAGAAAATATATCATATAAGTTCATATAATAATTTATTAGTCAAATATAATAAGATACCATTGTATGTAATAAGGAATCGCAATTTTCTCGAGATCGAATGTAAAATAATGATTGGCATGTGTCCAGAATAGTTATCAAAGTTTATCACCTTGAAAATGCACGAGTAAATCTACGATCTGAAAACAGTCTAATGATTCCTAAATATAAGTAGCATTTAGCAAAAATAACTAACTATAATGGCCCAGTTTATCTGAACGCTTTGCCTAATGATGCTAAGAAAGTAAACAGTTAATATTTTTTAAATCTCATATACGAGAATACTTACCAAGGTGTAAATGTGGTTTCTGTGCTTATGCAAAATAGATAACATATAATAACTAACAAATAGTCATTGGATTAAATTTTTTGACTTGTTTGAATTCAAATGAAAATTGAATGTATGATGACAACATGTCATTGTACTTAACCTTTATATAATTCATTGTATATAATATCATTATTTTATTTATGTCGATTCAATAGCATTAGTCACAAGTTTATAAATAAATGTTTCTGCTTCTTCTCTCTCTCTCTCTCTCTGTCTGTCTATTTGACTGTCGGTCTATCTCTCCCCCGCCTCTCTCTCTCTCTCCTCTCTCACCCCCCCTCTCTCTCTTGTATTATTAGCTTATAAATATATTAATGATATGGCAACTGAATATACGTGTGACCTGGTGCCCATTAGAAAGTCATCCAGAAACCTCAGGTCATCCGGGCAGATACTATTGCAAGTACATGTGTCCCAGCTCAAGTCATATGGTAATTGTGCGTTCAGTATTGCAGCCCCACTTTGTGGAATAGGTTGCCGGCAGATGTGTCGTCCCTTTAAATTTTAAATCCATTCTAAAAATATACCTGTTCAAGGTTGCTTTCACAGATAAATAATACTTATCTTTTAAATCTCTTAAAGGTTTTTTTCAGATATATTATTTCGGGTACTATTATATTACATAGTATTAGTACAGCGCCTTTGAATGGCGCATCCTAGTAAGGGTGTTGTGTTAAATACATTATTATTATTATTACTATTATTATTATTATTTACTGAATTATGAGTAACTGACTAAATGACTCAACCATTTATTCATTCATTTTATTAAACAATCATTCACTCACTTACTCACCAACCCTCATATTCATCAAACACACTGTTTCACTTTGATTACTCTAATATGACACCAAAAAGCCAAATAACATGCATTCTTCTAAAGTAATCTGTGTGTCTGGCTGTGTATGTGTGTGTATCTGTCTGTGTGTCCCTGTGTGTTTTTAGCGATGTGGAATAAGGTACCGGCACAGAGATTCTCGAAGCGCGAATTAAAACTCTGCACGTTTCTTCATGTGTAATATCGTTACCAGTGCCTAAGCCGCCAAGCAAAAAAGGGGGGCATCACCTACAGCCGCACGAGGTGCCATCCAGGGTTTCTATTCCCGAATCAGGAGTATTTGTGATGTTTAAGAGCGTACTGTGCCTGCTACAGTCATTTAAATGCTGGATAACCAGGCCTATCACTTAAACGGAGTCCACCCAAAGACGCAAATAGTGCACGGAATATACAGCTCTAGATCAACTTTTCTTAGAACGCATGGACCTGGAAACATACAGTCTCCACGCACAGAAAAGGGAACATCTCAACCGCAGCATAATATGCCTTGTGATATTTGCTGGAGGGTCAAATACCTCATAAGCATACAAATCCAATAAATTCTATGACCTACTCGTCACTAACCCTCTATATCAAATATTACAAAATTGGTAAAAAGAAAACACGAACCTCAATCTCTGGCACGGGTAATGTGTGTTTTAGCTGTGTATAATAAGGCACAGATAATCTCGAAACGTGAATTCAAACTCTGAACGTTTCTTCATGGGACTGAATCCAGAGTGGCGACCTTTCTTGCTGAGACATGTGTAATTTCTCACCAATCCCTAATCCTTCAAGCAAAAACAAAAAGCGAATCACCTACAGCCATGGAGTTTGGGAGTAGAACACCCAAGTCAGATCACGGCAGTAGTGAAAATGTTTAGATTAATTATCTAAGCAGCCCTATTTATAGCTATTTTTCAATTGATGTATCTTTCTTCAAAGCAATACTATATAAACTATATAACCTAATTGTCACTGTCTGGGTGTCTCGATCTGGAGCATTCAACCTATACTCAATATAGCAGTCAGACGTACACTAACACTTAGCCTGATACAAATAAAAGTATCCAACGGTAGCAAGCTATGTACACCATCAAATATTCTATAATCCTATAACAAACAGTTCAGTTGAACTGGATCCAAATTTGATAGTCTTCATTACCAATACAAATATCTTAATGGGCGGAGGATATTTCGCGGAATTATGTTTATTCCCAGATCAATCTAATGCTTAAACTAATACTACTAGAAATTATATCTCTATGTGTGTGTGTGTGTGTGTGCGTGCGTGTTAGGATACGTATATAGAGGCACTGGCGCAGAATATCAACATCTTTTGATACCTCAATCTAAATATAAAATGATCTACACTTCCACATATCGATACATATATAGGTAGACCTATACATGATTCTGGGCTACTCATCAGCCTGTGAGGCCCAGCTAATTCGCTTTTCTTATGCGAAAAATATTTCACACCCACGGGAAAGCGGCTACATGCATGATGCGTACAAAAGTGAAAGCACGTAAAACAAACATTTTGACACCACAGCTCGCAGTAAACAACACGTGCTTGTGGTTCAATGGCGAATTAATAAATACATAAGATAACTACTTTGACACCACAGTTTATATTCAACGGTAATTTTCTGTGGTCAAAAAGAAACCTATACATAGAACATTTTGACACCTCAGATGCTGACCTCAGCTTTATTCTGGGCTCGAACAACTAAACAAATCCTACCTATATGAACCGAACCGTCCGTCTTGTCTGGTGTCGCAAGTTGTTCTCCTGAGTGAAAAATTAGGCCTTTTATAGGCCGTCGGCGTGTTAATCAATACAGGATACGATGTACACCTCCCCCCTCCCCCCCCCCCCCCCATAAGCAGACAGTGAAGTGATTTTACCAAAAACACAAACTAGTAATAATGCACAATGGTTTATTACTGGACTAGAACAAAATATCGTTTCAAACACGGTAAATACTAGACTTTATTCAAACGTACCAGCTAATTCTCATACGTTTCCGTTCATGATTAAGTGCACGTTCATCCACGCCTAATTCAGCGTCCCTAAGTATAGGCAGTTAGGTGTGGTGGGATCTAAACTAAAGCGCCTATCCACTTGATCTATTTGACCCATGGTCGAGAACAGCGGATTTCAGGCAGATCTCCGATACTGCGAATGACACGTCGGGGTTATAATAGCTATACATTTAACAATTGTCCTATATGAATGTAACTTAGTTACAATGTGGGGAAACATGGGGATGCCTGCCGGAGTACTAAACGACCCCAGAGTATAAATCCATCAAATAGCATTGTATGAATTAATAGGTCGTTTCGCAAGATCACATAAGAGGACAACAATATAGATTATACATTATACATAGCAAAGCTAATAGAGTTAAGCATGTTGTAATAACTACAAACCTTTCTTGCATTGGTGTAATAATTTATCTGGATCGAAATAGATCTGATATCTGGCACGGACAACGTGAGTTTTAGGATAAATATATAGTAGTTTTAGGATAAATATATAGTAGCACTGGCTCAGAACATCAACATATCTAAACATCCTTTGATGCATCCTATAAACAATGAGTCGTGCATGTTTCAGTCGGAGTTGATATAACTCCGATGTTTCTAAGCTCTCTGATCCAAAAGTATAGACAGGTAAGATTGCTGGGAGTCACGAAGGATTGTACGGAGTGAACTCTTTCCGAACATCAGTTGACAAATATTGGAATAAGTTGCCATATCGTTATTGTCTTCCGACAAGTAATCAAATATTTGGTCACTTTCTGAAAACCTAAATTGTTAAGTTAACTTACATATAATATCTACTCAACAGCACATTGTCTTCAAATAAAATATTTAAAATAGAATATATGAGTTATTCAGAGATTGATTGACTGATTGAAAGGAGAGAGAGAGAGAGAGAGAGAGAGAGAGAGAGAAGAGAGAGAGAGAGAGAGAGAGAGAGAGAGAGAGAGAGAGAGAGAGAGTATATTATTGAGACTATCAGAAATGATTGACGGGGTGTCATCTTTAGACTAAGTGATAGACAGTACATGATACGTTAGTTCCTTTCTTCATTCTGAATACTGAGGTTATTAGTGGCGGTCATATTGATGATGATGATCAATACAATACAAACATAGATAAAACAGGTACCATACCAGGCACTGTATGTTCATTAGTGAATATCGATTTACGGGAAGCAGTCATACCTGAGTAAAGGTCATACTCCATGCGAAACGCTTGTTATATCAGATTAATTACATAATGGAAAATAGAAATAAATGGCTCCCAGGCATTTAATATAACCACTACTCAATTCGCATGTGTACGAATAATGTTTGGGACCATTTCAAACAAAGATGAATCGGCTCTGCCAGCTATTTATTGTTCTAGTAATAGTTATATTAAGTAATTATTCGCATCCATGTCTGACCGGATATCAGGTCGAGATACAGATAATAATCAACCGACCATGGGCTTCCCATTGTGACTTTTATTTTATCAGTATTGAATACAGGGATATTGGTTTTACTAGTTTAAACAGATTGATAATATATGTAACCTTTACACTGAGTGTCTTTTTGTCAGAATGACGTTATAACAAAGTGCACAATGTTTTCAATGACGTCCCGTTAAATTGTTTGTAGTTTCAAAAATGTTTTATTTCAGTCTCTCTCTCTCTCTCTCTCTCTCTCTCTCTCTCTCACTCCCCCTCTCTTCCGTTATTTAGGCATGTAATATTAACTCTATTTTAATAACAATATTTAATTGGGTTAAACTACTCAGCCAGTATCGTTCATCCGACTGAAAACATAATTAATGCCGTGCTTTGACGGGTCGACTGATTTGTTTTCTATTATTGATTAAACTGATTGATAGCATTACTATAAAGTACGTTGTCTTGTGAGTTTAACTACCAGATTGAGTTGATCAGCCAGTCAGTCAGTCAGTCAGTCATTCACTCACTCTTTCACTCACTCATTCACTCACTCTTTCATTCACTCACTCACTAACTCAATCAATCAATCACAATCTAATTACTTAACTGAATATGGAGATCATTCCTTGTCACTAGCCTCGCTATAATAATTACATGATAACACATCTGCAATACCTTTCCTATATTTATGGATTTCAAGATAATAAAGATATTTACTCGATTTACAGTACTCTACTGCAAAACTCGGCCGGTTAAAAATGTGAAAACACTTGTCTTAATTTAATCAACATGTGATCTGATCAGCTGAATAGTCAAATGTAATTGGTCGGTAATCACCTAATTATTGATTTATAACAATATTGTAATGTAAACTTTACATGAAACCGACAGGATTTAAACTGAATGCCGTTCGGCCGATTCAACCTACTATGTGCCAAAAAAGGACCATAACACATCAATCATCTAACCAACTTAATAATTTAAATTGCTATTATACTGGAATTTTAAACCATAGTGTTTCATTGGTGATGAACACATCTTACTTATAATACGGAGACATATTTATACTGGTGCTGATCATCTGGATGAATGTTGACCAGGATTCAACAGGTCACGCTATGCTGTCAATCCATTTCACATAGCGTATATACAAAATGTATACCTACACATAGCTATACACACGTAGACCTATATATTTCTGGGCTACTCATCAGCCTGTGGGTCCCAGCTAATCCGCCTTTCGTACCTAACAATAAGTCACGTCCACAGGGAAGCGATTGTATGTAGGCTACACCCATAAAGTGGAAGCAAAGAAAAAACACCATTTGACGCCACTGTTCGCAGATAACAACACGTGCGTGTGGTTCAATAGTAGAGCTCCAACAGATAAGGCGTCACCGAGTTATTTTATAATCAGGGTGAAAATGTATGCCTTTTATGGGTTATCGGCGCGCCAATCAATATAAAAGTTTAACTTGCGCACAGGAAGAGTTGTATCGTGTACATTACATATATAAGGAAGCCGCAAAGTGACTAACTTAAAAATAAAATAGCAATACTGTACAGTGGATTATTACACAGCTAAAGCTCATATGTTTCCTTTCAATCACTTACTGAATGTTCATCCATGCTTAATTTAGTGCCCATTAGCACATACAGTCAGGTGTGATAGGCTCTAAATGTGCCTATCTGACTGATTTATTTGGCGTATAATCGAGAACGCCTGATTTCAGGCACATCTCCAATCCTGGAAATGACACATAGGGATTATAATAGCCATGCATTCAGCAATTTTAACCTAGTTACGATTATAGCCTAGTTACTAACAATATGGGAAAACCTCCGTCCGCAGCTTAACATTTTTAGATGATTATGTGGAAAAGATTATTTAACCAGTCTGTAATATGTGTCAATATTGAACAATGAATTGATCCCCGTCGCTAGTTCTAGGTTTAGATCTCCTATTGTGTTTGTAGTTTTAGGTAGCTGTTGGGACACTCACTATGCAATGATCGATTGGTGGTCTCTGGCTTGCTGAGTTCTTCACAAACTTCCATACGAGTCTCAGAAGTGATATCGGAGAGAAGCTGTGTAGGGGTTATACAGGAACTTCCAGCCGGTTCCATCAAGTATGTCTTCCACTGGTAACAAACAGCTTAACAAATAGCAGGTTTTTATCTGTACAAATTCATCTCCCTCGTATCAATACACTCTGACTATGAATTGGAATAAAACTAAATTACCATTTACCTTAATGGCAAATTATAAATTCATTTCAATTAAAATGTACTTAAATTAAAAAGTATTTAATAATTAAAGCACCTAATTTTTTTAATGAAAAAGAAATTTAATAAATGTAGCTAAAAACAATTGAGTTACATAAAATCTAAAATATTTAATATTCCCTATATGAAGGGATTATCTTCTGATGGTATTTTGTCTTGTGGGGATTATGTCCCGAAAGGAAAGTATCATGGATTCGTATAAGACATATAAAAGGAATATAATTAAAAAAGATAAAAATTAACTACTCTCTTTCAAACAAAGGAAACGCCGATGTTGCTGTGCATTTAATATGATGCGATTATAAATGAAGAATGGCCATACGCCATGCGAAATTACTGCTTCGGCAACCAATTCTAATAATGGTAAAGGGTGATAAATGATGAGTATGAGTGAGTGTGTGAGTGTGTGAGTGATGAGTGAGTGAGTGAGTGAGTGAGTGAGTGAGTGAGTGAGTTTTCTGGTTTTTCTTAGCTCAGGCATCACCTGGGTGTTGTTTTTAAAAGGCTGTCGCCTAGAGAAAGATATTATTAGGCCGAAGGAATCGATTGGGAAAAAAGTTACAGACATTCATTCGCTTAACACATGGTAATTCAGTACACTGTGAAAATTCTACACTTGTTATTATCTTTCGCCATATTTGGGAACACTGAAGGTATTTAAGGCAGTTTGCATATTTTACCCTTTACTGTGGCAATCTTAATATCAATATATCGGAAAATGGTTAAATTCATTTTATATCATGCAATTATACATCTGCAATGGCTATATTTCATGCTTTGTGGGTACGAAATACGTTGTAGACAATTTACTAAGATGACGGTTTGGCGTAACGACCTATTTCTCTAATCAGATTCATATCTAAACGGAATATTTACAGTAGTAATAAATTCTTGAACTTCACATTGTGATTAGTTGCGTCAATACGGGATAGAGGGACGTTGGATATTTCCTACTTTCAACAAGCTGAATACAAGGTACGCATTGTTTTTCTATCAATACTAAGTTAAGCCACCAGTCTTTAGTGCATACACGTATGTTTGTATTTCTATTCTCACATTTGAAAGCATATATCAACTTGTGCAAAATAACACGCATATCATGGACTCCCCCCCGTCTCTCTCTCTCTCAGACTCTCTTTCTCTCAGACTCTCTCTTTCAAGACACTCTCTCTACCTCAATCTCTCTTCCTATCTGTATATGTCCATTTCTCTCTTTCTATCTCTCACTTTCTCTATAGCGTTTCTTCAGGTTTTTTTTATATTAAATCAATTCGAATAGTATATTTATAAATCCAATTTGCAACAGCAACTATAGATACTAGCACATTCTCAATAGCTAGGTTTTTTTTCAAACCGCCTCCAAAAGAAAACACTCATAGCCCATTATTGCCTTTACATTTTCTATTGTTTAATTTTATTTATATTTTTTCGTGTCAATATATTTCAATGAAATAACAATATTTACTCTGATTAAGGTTCAAAATTCGCGAACGGAAAAGTAATTAGGTCATTTTATTGATGATTGCACATCTGATTAACATTATGCAACTGTGTGTAATAATTGGTACATTTATTGTAATATAAAATGTCTTTGTTCTCATTCAATCATTCACTCTTATAACCAGAAAATTTGATAACTAAGTGCCTTCGGTCAGGCTGTTAGCTGGAAATATTGGTATGTATAGATTTCTTTTGAGCCACAGTAAATTGCTGTTGACTGTAAACTGTGGTGTCAGGGTAGTTATCTTGTACACGCATTAGCTTATCAGTAAACCACATGCTCGTTATTTACTGCCTGTTGTGGTGTAAAATTGTGCATTTTGTAATAGGTTTTGATACTTATAGGTGTGTGCTTCCGCGTTTTTATCGGCATGATAGCTTTGTCAAGTTCAAGAAATACATTCTCATGATATCATAGATTGCTGAGTAGTTCATACTTTTTTATCATTTGACAATATTTAAGATAAAGGTCATATATATATATATATATATATATATATATATATATATATATATATATTGTCTAGCCTTATCGCCTTTATATTTATGTATGTTTCGGTTTATGTGTGTTTCTATTTATGTATGTGTACATGTTTGCATGTTTTTATCCATCCACAGACCTATAAACACAAACACAAAACCTGGACATAAGACGCACAAACAGTGCGATGATTACATAATGTATTCGTGAACTACCAGAGTGGTATATGGAAAATAAAGTGTGACCGTTGTTGGATTAGATATTGCCAAATATTGAAATTAGGTTTTCTTTGAATAATTTAGTACGAACTTTGGCTATTGGATCATGACATTTTAGTGAAATCAGTTCAGCATGAGGGTGCCCATACTGATAGCGACGTAGGGCAACTGGCAAAACTATTTACTCCATGCGATTATTTGAAAACAATAGGTTTTGAGTATTACCCACAATAATATCTTCTTATTTATTTAATATTCATAAGAATATACTATAATAAAACAAAATACAAACACAATTTAACATGCAAAACGGATATTAAATATACAACATTGTGTATTTCCAGCTAATATGTGCATGTGCAGTAACGATTCTGTGCAGAGTTTATTTAAGATGAAATGTAATTCTGAGGCATTAGATATGCACAAATTTGGGAAATAATTATTAATATGTATCATGTGTAAAATATCACGTATCACACTTATAGTGATAGCTAAATTGTCATCGGTGCATGTATATACATGGTAAGACTTTTTGTTGATAGTACATACATGGGATCGAGGTACACACCTCATTGATGATAACATTGATATTGGTAATCACACTTTTGTTGATATTTGGACATATTGAGATGTCACGGTTACACATGGAAATATATGTTTGTGGGAGGAAGTATGACCGGCTCTCGATGTAATGGCATCGGAATATTTCTCGGATAGTTCAGCTATTAGATAAGTTATGCCAGTGAAACTGGTGTATTTTGCATATTATGTAATATAGATTTAATTTATATTAATATAAATTGATTTTATTTAGTTATTTTGTATTTCTTGTATTTTCTTTTTAACTGCTCATTTGACGCCCTATATTATCGCCCGCTCCAGTGTTTCCCATAAGAACTCGGTTTTTGCTTGTGTATGTTTGGTTTTATTTTTTTTATTTTTCACTTATTTTATTTCTATAATTATAATGAATTATAGTAGAGATCAGTTGCTTGCATTACGACCCTATGGTGGTAATACCATTCGTTTAGCGATGCGCCCACGTAGTGGAAAACATCCAAAGCAGATTGGGTCTGATGCTAGTAATTTGATCACTGTGCCAACAACACCATATAATGGCACAGCTGTACAAAATGTAAGTATTGGTCTTATTAACTGTCAGTCGATCTGTAATAAATCTGATGAAATATATGATGTTGTTAAGGATATGGTTCTTGATGCTATTGTCATTACAGAGACTTGGCTGACTGGTAATGTTTCAGACCAGAAAATTGTTGGTGATGTGACTCCAGCTGGATATATTCATTCCACCATGCAGCTCGGATTCACAAAAAGGTGGGGGAGTCGGCATTCTTCTCGGTGATTCCAATATACATTGGGATTGCCAGAGGAATGGAGATACCAAACAACTGGCTGACATTCTTAGATATGCCAATCTTTGGCAGCATGTCCAAGAAAGAACACACAGACATGGTCACATCTTAGATCTTGTCATCTCCCGTGATGATGACAATTTGATTAAAGGTGTGTCTGTGTCTTCCATGCTGTCTGATCATTTCCTTGTTGACATTAATGTATCTTTACAGAAACAATCTGTTTCAGCTAAAGTTATTTCATATAGAAGATATAAGTCAATTGACAAGGAGGCTTTTCTTGCTGATTTGCGAGTCTCTTCTCTGGTATTGGATCCACCGATGATGTGAATCATCTGGTGGATCTCTATGATAATACATTCAGAGACATTGTAGATCAACATGCACCTTTAAGGACAAAGGAAATGCCAAGCAGACCAATGCTTCCATGGAATAATAAGAACATACAGGCTGCAAAGAGACACAGAAGGTATTGTGAGCGGCTGTGGATCAGGACCAGTTTGTGTGTTCATTTTGAAATGTTCAAGGTCAGTAAAATTCTTGTTAAAAATACCCCTGCCTCTACTAAATCTGAATATTATAATAAAAAGATCAAAGCATCCAAGGGGAAATCAAAGGACTGTTTTCAGTGTTGTGAATAAAGTATTACATAAAGTCAAACTGTCCTCCCAAATAAAATCAACTCAGATAAAGATATGGCCCATTGTTTTAATAACTTCGTTTGTCAAAAACCATTGGTAGAAGAGTCCTGCATATCCATGATGGATACATTTAAGCCTTTTACAGAGACTGATATCAGACAGTTGCTGGGAAAGTCATCTAATGCTTTCTGTGCAGTTGACCCTATGCCTACATGCTTGTGAAAGATTTTCTGGATGTTCTGATAAACCCAATTACAAATATAGTTAATAAATCATTATCTCTGGGTGTTTTCCCACAATCCATGAAAGCTGCCCTTGTAAAACCCATTAATTAAAATAAAACACTATGGACTGTAATATTCTAAACAATTACAGACCTGTTTCAAATCTTACATTTTTATCTAAAGTTATAGAAAGGTCAGTTGCTTTCCATCTAAACAAATATTTAATCAATAATAACCTTAATGAATCACTGCAGTATGCCTATAAAAGTGGTCACAGCACTGAAACAGCCTTGGTTCGAGTGAAAAATGATATTATGATATCAATTGATCAAGGTAAGCCAGTAATACTTGTTCTTCTGGATCTGTCTGCTGCATTTGATACAGTTGACCATAATGTACTTTTCTCTAGGTTAAAAGACATGTTTGGTCTGTCAGGTAGAGTACTTGAATGGTTTAGATCCTATCTGGAACAACGCTCCCAGAGAGTGTCTGTTCGTGGTATTTTATCTGACATTCAGTTTTTGTTATCTGATGTACCACAGGGTTCAGTTCTTGGTCCTCTGGTTTTCACAATGTATACCCGTCCTCTTGGGATCATTGCGCAGCGATATGGGGTTAAATATCACGTGTATGCTGATGACACACAGCTGTATATATCACTGGATCCTGACAATGAGTTAAATTTCTCCTCTTCCTTGAATAATTTAGAACATTGTATTGCCGATATTCGGCTATAGATGACTCAAAATCTTCTAAAACTAAATGATAATAAAACAAATATTTTATATTTGGCATCACCACATTGTGTTAAATCCCTAAAGACACCAGCATTACAGATGGGTGCATCTTCCATTAACCCTAATGGGTCAGTACAAAATCTAGGGGTTATTTTTGACCAATGTATTAACATGTATGAACATGTCACATCAGTATGCCGAGTTGCCTACTACCATCTTAAGAACATCCACAGTTTAAAAGTATTCTTGACACAAGAATCACCTTTAACTGTAGTTCATGCCTTTGTTACATTTCGTATAGACTATTGTAACTCCCTGTTATATGGCATATCTGATTATAACATTAATCGCCTTCAGCGAATTCAGAATAGTGCAGCTCGCATTGTAACAAATACTAGAAAATGTGATCATATCACCCCAATTCTTCAAAACGTACATTGGCTACCTGTTAGACAGCGTATCCATTTTAAGATTCTGTAAATACCTTATAAATCTATTAATGATATGGCGCCAGAATACCTGTGTGAACTGGTTTTCATTAGAAAGTTATCCCGAAAACTCAGGTCATCCAGTCAGATACTATTGCAGGTGCCAGTGTCTCGGCTCAAATCATATGGTGATTGTGCGTTTAGTGTTGCAGCTCCCACTTCGTGGAATAAGTTGCCGGCAAATATTAGAAATGCGTCGTCTGTTGCAAATTTTAAGTCTCTTCTAAAAACACACCTATTTAAGGTCGCTTTCACAGATAAATAATTATTATCTTTTAAATCATTACAGGTTTTTTACAGACATTATTTGGGGTATTATTATATTACATATTATTTGTACAGCGCCTTTGAATGGCTCCTGCTAGTAAGGGCGCTTTATTAAATATACATTATTAATATTATTATTATGGCTCCTCCGACATCGGCAGAACAATTCAAACAGCAAATTATAGATTCCATACAAGATATGATTCACAAAGCCAATGAAAAATGAGGAAGAACAGAGAGACAGAATTGTATAAATCCATCAATTACCTGGAAACGAATATTCATGAAGTATAATGCAAACTGAAAGAATTCAGTCCTCTTCTCAGTGAATACAAGACACGAATATCCTTACTGGAAGATAAGCAGCGTGGCATGTCAAAACGTCTTCTGAGAATTGAGTCATACAATATGAAAAACAGTCTGATATTTACAGGACTCCAAGAGGCGGACGAGGAAATAGACAAAGACACCAGAAAAGTGTTCAAATTTCAGTTTATGGATGACTTGAACCTAGATGATGACCTGATAAGAAGATATCGATGTCATTGACTGGAAAACCAACACATACAAGATAAGAGATCACGCTGTATCATTGTGATATTTACATAGTGTTCTGACTGAAGTTGTTTTACAGTGTATGAGATCAATGGAAAATGTCCACCGGTCTACGTAAATGACTATTTTCCTATTACAATTGAGAAACGAATGAGTACTCTGATACCAATCGCTAAGTTGACAAAAAGTTAGAAACAAATTAGAGTCCAGAAATATAGTAGTTATAAACGGAGAATCATATATGATCAACACCAGTTATGCAACCCCTCTCGAGAATAATGCCCCTGTCAACCCTGATCACACCATGTATTATAAAATGGGCGCTTCTCCATTTAGTAATTTCTACAGTTGCAAACTTCAAATTGATGGCTGGTGCTATTCCTGCATTGAACAGTATTTCAAACACGTAAAGGCTGCACTTGGCAAGGATACACTTAGTGCTTATGAAATAATTTGGCCGCAAATGCATTGACAGAAGCATCACTATCAGCAAATAATCTCGAAGTGGTGGAAATGGCCTGAAATATGAACAGGAAAACACTCTTCTGGAATAATTCATTAGAACAGCTAAACGCTAACTAGTGGAGGCAAACGCTTATGACAACTTCTAGAATATCGGTCGTGGATCCAGATATTAGTGATTCCGGCTACTGGCATGGACTAAATAACCTTGACAAACAACTAGCTGCCATAGGTGATAAGAACAATCCTTTAGCTTAGCCTTGAACGGTGATGTCATTATGGTAATTACGAAACAAAGACCGTAAATTACAGATCTTAGGCATGATAAGTCTTGAAACTGGCAATTTCCACTACTGCTGTTGAATAATTCCTTTTAGTAATATTAGTACTATCCAGTTTGTTCTTGTTGTTTATTGAACATAGACACTATTACTTTGTATGTTTATTATGTGTGGACATATAATACAAATGCGACTATGTTTAGATAAAAGTTATGTAGGACAGTTTCTCTGATTGACTTACTATTGCCGTAATGTTCAATTATGAAGTGTATTCATATTTTGTGATAGTATTGCTATTTTGTAGTATATTTGTTAGTTTGTAGTTTTGTCGCGATATCATTGCTATCTGTTGTAATATTATTATCTTTTTGTGATACTATCACAGGTTTATGGAAGAAACGTCTGACACGTCGGTTTGACTGACGTGTGGTGTTGCCAGTCCGACGATTGTCACTATAATGTCGGTCGAATTTTCCGATGACCATTCGATAACCATTGATCCTTATTTTTCCGTATTTTATCACATACCCGGCTGCACCAAACCGAACGTACACCGGAATTAACCGCACCGAGTCAGTTCATAACATTTTCTAAATACTACATTTAAAAATATTACTTTTTATTTCTACAAGCCAAGACATCATATATATATATATATATATATATATATATATATATATATATATATATATATATATATATATAAAAAATAAGAAAAATATATATATATATATATATATATATATATATATATATATATATATATATATATATATATATATATATATATATATATATATATATATATATTGAAAAAATGTTTTATCATTCAATACTGCATTAAAAATATAAATATTTATTTCTACAAGCCAAAACACTATATTTATCCGATGTCCAACTGTCCGTTTATCTGTATTGATGTATGTCTCTATTTCTCTCTGACAGATTAGACAAGAAAAGCTTCAGTCACCTATATTGAGACAGGAGTTAATTTAGCAGTGACAAGTACAGTAATACAACATCAAATGATAAAAGTGGGGTGCTATGGTACTTATGAAATATATGTACTTATGAAATATGGCAAATATATAGAGGATATATGGGTATAGGCAAAAGTGTATACATGATCTTTCTTAAAGCGATTCTTCGTCAATTGTCATCCTACCCTAAAATATATACACCTCATCATTAGCACTAAAGACAAGACCCATTCTATTCGTTTTATATTTTAAGACTTCCAGGCTGTGATTTTATTAAACATTAAAAACCTTACAATACGCGAGTATTTTGATTGCGCCTAAGCAAATATTCAGATTTCGAGCGGCAAGCGAGTACCATATAAACAACACCCAATTGATTTGGAGAATTTGTTCGTTTGGCAAGTCTCGCAGACGGAGCTGTGCACTGACGTCATCAACACATGTGTCTGTCATGGTTTAGTTTTTTTTTCTTCTGGGTAATGTCACTGTTCTTTCCGTCCAAAATCTGAGAATACGTGTATATCCCGCTGTATAATTAGCTAGTCACTTGTTGACCAGCTCAAACTGATACGTGCAAATCAGATATTGCCTAAGCCATTATAATTGTAACTAAATATGAAGGGGCAGAATGGTTTATGTATGCTAGAATTAAATGCATATTTTGCATATCTGAACGCAAATACCCACATCCATAAAAGATCAATACATTTACTCGATATATCTATGTACATTTCTGGTTTATGAGTCATATAAGCGGTAAGCTTTTCTTATGCCCACATATTAATATCAGTCACCAACACATTAGACGTGACTATTTAATACATGCTGCATATGGTAATATATCACTCCGCACCATGCCATCCATAGCTCCAAATATTTGACATTGAACTGGGAATGTTTAGATATTCACTTGGTGCTACTTGTAGTGAAATTCCAATGATCGATTAAACATTCCTGATATTTATTAATCACACTCGTATTCAACATCCCCAAAGTAATCAACAAGAACACCATGTCTCAATAATATTTTATCAGGGACGATATTATGATGAAAGCTAAACATCTGCAATAAGGGTTAGTGTTTGGATTTGGCAACTAGGTGGCTGGACATTAAAAACTGATGAGGCAACAAATTCCAGACAGACTCAGATGACTTGACTACACACTATATAGACAGACATTGAGGATGAACACCTCCCAGATCAAAGGTTTTATGACAAGTCATCTACATTTCAAAGCCAATTTTCAGTCACATAGTGCGTGATGCTGATATAGACATACAACAAGCATCGTTCTCAAAGAAAGGTGCAACCTACTAACAATTTGTCATACGTCATTGAAGAAATTTGCAACATGTGATATAAAACTTGCAATTATGTGTGTGTCTGTGTGCGTATGTATACATGTGCGTGTGCAGTGTGTGTATGTGTGTGTACGCCCGCGTGTGTATGTATGTATGTATGTGCATGCGTGCGTGTGTGTATGTATGTATGTATATATGTATGTGTGTGTATGTGCGTGCGTGCGTGCGTGTGAGATAGGCGATGATGTAAGACATTGGCACAAAGAATCTCGAATCATGAATTCAAACTGTAAACCATTCATCAGTGTACTAATTTCAGAAAACTAACTATTCGTATTGAGGGGTATGTTAAATCTCACGAACTTCCTAAGTCGCTATGCAGCAAAACTCGAAAAAGCGAACCTCCTACCATTGTTGTGACTGAGATTGATACACCCGATTCATATCACGTGAGTTGTGAGAATGTTTATGTTAAATGTGTAAGAACCCTCATTGGTGTATTTTTAATTGACGTGTTGTTCTTCAAAACAACACTTTACAAACGTTTTACCTCAAAGAACACTATCTTAAAAGATTGATGTGTGCAACGAGATGCTCGTAGAAAACGACTTTTCTTAATTTGTTTGATAGCTGAACTGCTTTTATAAAATTGAGATTTGTTGTAAAGTAAACCTTTAAGGTACCAAAACATACGGTCTGTTACAACTACGTATTGGCATTTTCAAACCAGATGTTATATAGGTTGTATAAACTATAATGTTATAATAATATGATCTGGTATTGTAATT
This sequence comes from Paralvinella palmiformis, assembly GCA_025642065.1. Classification (NCBI taxonomy): domain Eukaryota; kingdom Metazoa; phylum Annelida; class Polychaeta; order Terebellida; family Alvinellidae; genus Paralvinella; species Paralvinella palmiformis. The sequence goes on from JAODUP010001042.1 coordinate 193,333, forward strand.
AACAAGCAGAGTAAAGCTAACTTTGATTGTCATAGTAGAGACTGAACATAACTGGACTTGGGAAAATAATTATATTCCCACATACTACTAAATTCAATTATATAAATAACTAAAGCTGTTATTTGAATCACACCAATCGAGCCAATTGAGCCCAATACCACTGCTCAAGATGCGATGTACTGTTTTTATTCCTGAGTCAGAAATGCATATAATACTTTAAGAGAGTATTGTGTCTATATATGTGTACCTCCAAGCAGCAAATAATTCACGGAATAGAGCCCCCAAGATTAATATTTCTTTAAACAGCAAGCCCCTGGTGGTGTTAAATATGACTACAAACGATTTGTGACATATACAGATTTCGGAAAAGCTAGAATAAAACACGAACCCTAATCTCTAGCATGTGCAATAGCTGTCTTAGTGATGTGAGATGAAACATTGGCACAATGCTGAGACACATATAGTGCCTGACAAATCATCTGAACAGATAATGGATATGATCAAACTATGATCCATTCCGGTTTACCGCATGAATTATGATGGTATGTAGTAAATCACTGGGTACATTATGTTAGTCAACAGGATACATACTCTGTAGTAAGCTACTCAACTATTGGGTGAATACACGAATGAGTAAGGGAGAGTGTGTGACTGTGTGACCGATTTAGTAGTGGTGATAGTCGTGGCAGTAATAGCAGTAGTACTAGTACTACTAGTAGTATTAGTAGGAGTAGCAGTAGTAGTATAATATTAGTCTTAGTGAATTTCCATTACACTTATTGTTTCAGAAGTGCAAGCAACTTTCTTAAGACAATGACGACAACGAATACATCAGTATATTATGAGTTCATAAATGTATTTTATTTTTTATTTTGTTTTTAATATAAAGGTTTTCTGGTTCCCAGATGTTAATCCGTTTAATTCGTTAATCCGCCTGATCTCAGTAGAATCACATATGGTTGCCTTACCGAGACATGATGGAATCAATTATATGATGCGGACATTTAATAGAACATAGAAAGGAATAAGCACAGTGTGGGAATGAGCCCAAAGACCCCCTAAGCTTAATTAAATCAGTATTGTTCACGTCCTTCTATTTTATACTGAAATAGTCAGTTATAGGGGCAACGTGAGAGACTGTTGACTGGAGTGATTATTCAGACTAGATATCTGAATTAGGTACAAATGGGATTGACTGTTGTTTGTAATAGTGATAAGAACGGCAAATAGCTTCCAGAGGTGATCTGTCTACGGATAAAATAGTCGATAACAAAAGAAAGCTAATACAAAAGTAGTAGGGTACACAATATCAGCATTTGCAATTATGGAAATTATTTAGCAACATACCAACTGTTTCATTTGATATAATTTGGCTATTGTTGAATTGTAAATATACACGGACATCAAAAGATCATTTGGCATCCAAGCTAATTCAATCGTATTGTTATTGACCTGATGAAGTCAGAGTCTCATCAACCATGGCCGTCAATAATATATCCTGTCTTCTCGGAGAATGCTAGATCCACACTCCTATGGGTTGGATGACTGGTCTACTAACAAAAGTACGAGAGAATAATCAGTACTTCTCTGAAAAATATCCCGTCAGTCACAACGTCCACATTTGACGAGCCCCAAACTAAATAGTACACTCACTCATCTACTTATTTATAGACTCACATGTATATAACATTATGTTATGTATCTATGTGTTAAATATTGCAGCCCAACTTTGTTAAATGGCTATCCTTCCTGGTTAGGCATTCCACTTTTGCTGAAATATGGTGTCGTTTTAAATGTTAGTTATCTTAAGCCAATTGCCTATTCAAACTAAACTTGCAAATGCTCTTTCGTAAGAAACGTCTCTCTTCAATGAACTTCACTAAATAAACAATTTATTATCTGAATCTAAAGCAGTGAGTGGATGATTGGCTTAATTACTCCAATGCTTATTTTGACAAACTACCTATCTATCAATGGTTATAAAAAAGGAGCTGAAAAATACAAGCGAACAATATCGTTGTTTGATTGTGCAAATACATTTAGCAATATACTAAGAGATGTAAGCCAGCTCCTGATTGGCCAGTCTGTTACTTAGACAATGAACGACGATATCTGGTCGAAGATCGTATCCATTTATAACTCAACAAGATAAATAATAGGATGACCAAGTTTCTATTAATATCACAAGATAACATCTGGCATAATACAAATTTAACAACACGCTTTATCTACACTAAAATGTTATAAATTATAATCCATGTTTTCAAATATGGCTTATTGAAAAAATTATGTATTCTTTAGAAACACCTTTTTTTAATAAAGCATATTTTACTATTTACAAAACAATACAATGAACCATGTGTTTCAATTTTATACAGAAGCAGTAAACGTATGATAGAATTACACACTCATTTAGATTTGTTTAACTGTAATATATTTACAAACCGAATGACACTGCACCAATTATTACTAATCAGTGATAATAAATATACACTTATTATTTTACGTATCTTCTATAGTGAGTTTAACAAAACTCACGTGTCACAGCTAAGTTTAAAATCATCGGCAATAGAATCGTATAAAAATTTGAGAAAACTGAGAGAAACTTGAATTTAGGAGAAATAAATAGCAGAATATATACTGAAGAGAGTAGTATTAATAGTAGTAGTAGTAGTAGTAGTAGTTATAATAATAATAATAATAATAAGTATTATTATTATTTTAATATGACTGCAGCATAATACTCATGGAGGTCAACCAATATAACGTATTCAGTTGAGCATACGACAGAACTGTGTCGTTTACACACTACCGGCGAGGCAAAGTTACTACCCAATCAGAATGAAAATAATAATAATAATAATAATAATGTATATTTAATAAAGCGCCCTTACTAGCAGGAGCCATTCAAAGGCGCTGTACAAATAATATGTAATTTAATAATACCCATGAATGTGTGTTTTGTGCGTGCGTGCGTGTATGTGTTTTATGCGTGCGTGCGTGCGTGCGTGCGTGTGTGTGTGTGTGTGTGTGTGTGTGTGTGTGTGTGTGTGTGTGTGTGTGTGTGTGTGTGTGTGTGTGTGTGTGTGTGTGTGTGTGTGTGTGTGTGTGTGTGTGTGTGTGTGACGAAAGGTAGCTACATTGATCAAATGGGTTCAAGCTAAATTAAATTCAGTGGTCACACGTACACAAAAACGGGCCTAGTACAAACTACGGTATCCAGTAGTACAAACTACGGTATCCAGTAGTACAAACTACGGTATCCAGTAGTACAAACTACGGTATCCAGTAGTACAAAGTTATGTGCACCACCAAATGTTCTATAATACCATAACAAATAGATCAGACGAAATGGATCCAATTTTGATCATATCCATTATCGAGGGAAACATCTTAATGCCAGGATGGCATTTCAGAGAATTATTTGTATTCTCGGATTAATCCTGTTAGAAATAAAGAGGGTATGTGACGTAAGATGACTAATGCCGTTCGAAATATTTCTCTCTCTCTGTATGTGTGTGTGTGCGTGGGTGCGTGCGTGCGTGCGTGTGTGCGTGCATGCGTAGCTTAACGACATTGATATTAATTTACTAAATATTGACTGGTGAGGATTTCATTCTAACTCCTATAGCTTCACGGGTATTGAAGGAGGACACACACTGTGAGTCTGAGATAGAACGGTCTATACTGGGGTAGTCTGATATTTGATTTGGAGACATAGAGAGAACGTGACGAAATGGCATATAAAAATGAATATATATATATATATATATATATATATATATATATATATATATATATATATATATATATATATATATATATATGCTGAAAGAAAAGATGTACTTTATCTTTTAATAAGCCAATCTCTTTCATCAGGTAGAAAACACTATTATAGCCCTACTTATAACAGGTCGTCTTTTGGTCGACTAAATGTTGTCACATTTTTGGTGATTTAACATCTGATAAAAGGTTTAAACCTATTGGCGACGTTATTATAAAGCCACCGGTTTCAATTGCTCGATAAATCAGCCAGTTAGCCAGTCGGACGGTCGAAGAATCAGTCAGTCCCTCACTCACTCATTCACTCACTCACTCACTCAGCCAATCAATCACTAATCAAATTGCCTAACGGAATATGGATCTTCATTCCTTGTTATAAAATTCCATGGTGAGACCATTTGAATATTTTTATGTTATTCACTTTTTCTATATTTATGGATTACAACATAATAAAAATATTTACTCGGTTTACAGTACTCCACTTGAAAACTCGGCTGGTTAGTAAATGTGGAAAAAAGATGTTTTAATTTAATAAACATGTAATGGTCTGATCAACAGAATGGCACCATGTTATTGGTCAATAATCACCTGGTTACACTGAACAATTGAACGGCTAATTCAACCTACTATGCGCCACAAATTGACCGAAGAACATCAAACATCCATCCAACTTAATAATACAATCATGGATGTTTTATTGGTGATGAGCAAATTCTAGTTAAAATACAGAGAACATCTATCACTGGAATTTTATTATAATATAAAGACACACACATACATAATCTATTCTCTAGCAATTTGAAAATGGATGGAATGGTATGTTGATATACTGAATTATTGTCATATTGTGTTACATTTACATTTTGTAACAAGAACACCCCTAACCTCAAGGTCTACATAGTGTGGCTCTGTAAATCACATATTTCACCAGGTCGCGTTGTGATTGCGACTCAGACTTGTCGGATTAGCTGGAACAGCACAAGACTCGAAGTTGGTAATGTGCGTTAACACATTGTTTGAACCATTGTTCCTTCTGATTTACCGATGTGTGACAACGTATATTCATCTTACATCATTGGCAGTATGTAATCAGCACAATTGCAAACGGAAAATTCATCTTCGCTCATTACCTGTTAGTTTAAGTTACATGGTATTCCTATAAATAGAAAGACATCATAGAGTTATCACGATACGATACATCTGAACCTTAATTAAGTAATAGGTATTTTTTAGACTTTGCATATGTTAATACATTTTTTAAATCAGACTACATCTAAATTACCGAATTACCTGTGTTAGAAGTACGTTGTTCCGTATGATAACCAGCTTGATCTTATCTGACCCAAACATAACTCCACACACGCACTATGTGTACAAGGATATCGATCTGTAGTAGGTAGCTGACTTGTAGTTTGATCAGATGAGGCCATTGAGGCATAGCTTTAGTAGTATGATGTGTATAATCATTGATCATCAGATAAATACTGAATACTAACTGTTGTTGTTGTTAGTGAGCCCCGGTGGCCTAGTGATTAAGCACCCGGCACTTGGTGCCAACGGTCACAGGTTCGAACCCCGTAAGAGGTCGAAACTTTTCCAGGGATTAATTTATCGGCTCACTACATCGTGGGTGGCTAACCACATTAAATGGCGCTGCCGTCTCCACTGAATTATTTAAAATAAAGGGGGACGTTAAAAACTCCCTGATGACGTAAAACACTCTGGCAGTGACCACCCTCATGGTATTTCGGCTCCATCTTTCCGTACTGCTCCCCTGTGAGTGGTGGGGGAGGAGATTTCTCAACCACTCCAACATAGAGGCTGTGCTGATTAAGCGACATGCTGGGGATTCTCCTCGAACAACAAAACCTTGTTGTTGAAGTTGATTTATTTTTTTGTTAAAATGTTGTTGCTGGTGATGACTATAGAGATTCTTGAGAAGATCTGGGCTGATTACGTCTGGTCCAAATGTTGTCTTTCCGAGGATTAATGTTACTTGATGGCGATCTGAGAATCCGAAGTCTTCGGGGAGGAGGTTGTTTTGTATTTCGTATTGTATATACGATACCTAAAATGGGTTGGGCAATTGGGCAGATTGTACGTTTGTTGGCAGTGTCAGTAAGGTGTCGAGATGATGGAAAGATAAATTTATATCCGGAAACTTCATCTTTCGTTTTGGATGTTGGCCTGTCTACTATTTAGGAAGTTATGTCCAGATAAATTGCTGGTTTTGCATCAGTATTTAAACGAGGTGGTTTAAAAGTGATAGTTTAAACAGATCGAAATTAATTGGTCAAAGAGGAACTTGCCAAGGGGGGGGGGTGAATGTGTCCGAGTATGTTCTGCATGTTATGACTTTTAGGCTTGTGACTTCGTTCCCTGGTTAATCTGATCTGCATTTACCCTTTACGTGGCTTTGAACCCGGTGCAGTACTATTTGTGTTTCACGTTTCTTCTAGATTAAAGCCGCGATGAAGATTTCTGTGATGATTGTGGATAAGTGTGGAAATTATATATGGAAATAATGGTGAGTGCTTCCATAGAGTCCGAGTGGTTGGTGGCCATTTCTTGGAAAGACTGTTTGTTTATCCAGATGAGTGCAGTTTTAGCTGCACGCAGCTCAGTTAATTTAATGGGAATGTGATCAGGAATTCGTTCTCTCGTTTCTTCATTCGTTTCTATAATGAAACACTCCTGTTAATGAAACATGGCTTGGAGCTGGCATCAATGTATTGAAGTCGTCCCTAGGTTTGTTGCTTTCATGGAAGGTAGTTATTTTGATGGTAACAGGTATTGAAAATAGCGTCAGTTAGAGATAACGTCAGGTAGATACAGGCAAATAAGTTCTACTTGATTGCGGTTTGTGCTGTTTTACATAATTATTCCCATTGTTTTTTTCTTTGATAATCGCTAATTGTTGTTAATTATGTCATAATTCAATGAGAAGCTACGCTACTTGGAGAACTAATTAATTTTGTTTTTGTGTGTAAATTCAATGAAAGGCCACTTGGACATGTTGTAACAGTCATTAGAATTAAGTGATTACAATTAGATAGCCCTTTCATGGTTCTATTTCGATTAGTTTGTTCTTTGATATTAACCAATTGGTTCAAGTAGCGTTTTACTTTGAAGACAATGCACTGCCGTTGAAGAGCCTGTGAATGTCATTTGTTTTGCAAATGTAATACCAATTAAACAACTTGGTAGCCTTTTAATTGGCATTGATTACATCACGATAGCTTTTAAAGTGATACAATAGTTCGATAACGTGGCCTACTAACTGAGACTGTGGTCCAAGTTGTGAGATATTGAGGTACGAGTCGTCCTGAGTGAGAGATGTTGGTATGAGATTCGTATTACGAGTTGTTCTGGGAACGAGTTGCCTAAAGTTCCGTTACGCATAGTGTCACACCAGCAGTTAAATACTATTTTAACCATCATTCTACTACAAATCAGTAAAATATATACATTGTATACCATATCTATCCGTACCACATTATATGTTTGCGTATATCTCAGCTGTTTGGTTTAATATAAGAAAACTAACTCACTAACTTTGATGTAAACTTTAAATTCGATAACACACTGACACCTGTGGCCACCTGTACTAGAAAAATATCCGATTGGGTGTCATTGTTGCTGGCAAATGGCCTTGTATTTAATGATAAATAATGTTGCTGAGTATTTTTATTAACAGGTTAATTGATTGGTTGAATGTACTGAGTGAGTCAGTTATATAATCATTGAATGAATAGGTCAGCTAGTCGTTCAGTATAAACGTAAGACTTCAAAAGAATTGCGCTCGTAGGTCAGAGCTTGGGTAGATACATTTCAAAAATATCTAGATAAGTGACACTTACATATCTAGATAGATGATTTATAAATGTATCTAGAAAAGTTAGTTACATTCCAAATGTATCTATATACATTTACAGTTATATTTTCTATATTGTATATTTGGATGTATATTTGTGTAAGAACATGACAAGATTGTCATAGTAAAGGTTTATCTGATATAACTATATACTTGTTCAGGCACTGATCCATTAAAAACTGGTTATACGGATAATGACCCGAAACTCTGAGTTTATAAATGATTTGGCCAGAACACACCAAACAAATGGTGTTTCTATGGGATAATAGTGTCATGATATGATATGCCTGATGGCTTCAATGTGGCTTTCAACGTTAGCATAAGTTATTAATATTGTTCATATTTCTCAGTTCACGATTGCCATTTTAAAACATGCAAGATACAATCAAAGATGAGACAATTGCCATAGCACCTATAATAATTGGTATTAAAGGACACTAAATTAATTGTCATGCTGCATGTTGAAATTATATAATATTAATGACAATCTTTATTAGTGTTAAAATATGCAATTACATATATGGGTATTTAAAATAATCATGTATATAAAATGATACATGTTAGTTACATTGAAAACAGCCTATAGATAGAAGGTCTCTAGATACAAAATGGAACCGCCCCAGGTTTGTCGTAAGTCTAGATCATTTGGCATCCCAGGTAGTTCACGGATTTTGCTATAGACCTGATGATTGCCCGAGCTATCAGTAGCATATCTCGTCTTCCCAGAGGATGCTGGAACAGCATTGTTGTCTGTGTCAGTGGATTGGTTTACTAACAAACAGCTACTAGAACGATTATGTTATTTTCCTAGAAAACATCCTGTCGGTCACGAGGCCCATATTTGATGAGCCCTAAACTAAACAGTATACACACTCACCTATTTATAGATAAACATTTACTTTGCTTTCAATTGTCGAGTTAATTATGCACGGTTGAAACGATGACGGAAATGGGCCGAAATCCGGTAACATTAACTAGCTAATCATATATCTAAATGTCAAAAATACTGAAGTACTGATTGGGACAAATACATCTATGACGCAAACTAACTCACGGGCAGCTTGTAGGAAAAGCTGACTAATCTAATTGATTCATTTACTCACATTTTCACTGAATCGAATATATGATAACTTATCATATAGGTGATTTTTTTGCCATCCACAACACCTACAGGGCTGTCATCATTGTTTACAAATTCCGCGAGAATCGTTTAACTGCAATCACGTTACGCCCCGAGTGGCAGACGCACCAATGCCTAGTACGAAGTGCCAGTAAATATATCACCTTTACGAGCATATATTTAACTGAACACGTGTGTCACAGATAAGAGTATAACCATCCTCAACATAATCGTATACAAATCTGCTAAAAGTGGGGTTATGAGAAACAAACAACGGGAAAGATTCTGAAAATTGGAGAATCAGTATTAATGATGATGAAGATCTTGATGATGGTAGTAATAATAATAATAACAGCAATAATAACTATAATAATAATAATAATATGCGTTTTAGGATACATATATAGTAGCAATAGCTCAGAACATCAATAGCTAAGCATCCTTTGACACCTGTACCTCCATAAATGTATACATAAATAAACCTATACATACATCATTCTAAATTTAAAATGTTCAACACCTCCATATATATATATATATATATATATATATATATATTGTGTGTGTGTGTGTGTGTGTATGTGTCTGTGTGTAGTGTGTTTGGGCTACTCTTCAGCCTGTGAGACCAGCTAATCCGCTTTTCGTACGTGACAAATTATCACGCCCACGTCGGTCAAACGGATTCAACTAGAAATCAATCCAGCCCTCAGGCCAACAGTAACACGGACCCTGGTTCAAACTAAGGTATCTAGTAGCATCAAGATACGTACGAAATCTAATATTCTATAATACTCAATGGCAAACTGTTTGATGAAATGGATCTAAATTTGATCATATCCATTAACAATACAATATCTAAATGCCAGGAGGACATTTCGGGGAATTATTACTTATTGCCAGATTAATCCATTTGGAATAAATTAGACGTATGACTTGAGGTGACTAATGCTACGTAATATGCTTTCTCTCTCTCTCTCTCTCTATATATATATATATATATATATATATATGGGTGTGTGTGTATTTGTGTGTGTGTGTGTCTGTCTGTCTGTTCGTGTATGCGTGTGCGTGCGTGTTTGTTTGTGTGTGCGTGTGTGTGTATATGTGTTTGTATGTGGTGGGTCTATTAGGACACACGCCTCACCCGCTAATTACCAGACTCGCCCATCAGTCATGCTATGACTTTCCCCATCCATCAACTATTAATCTCACGACGATCAACAAGAAATCGCTTATCATGTCTTGGTCGAGGGATGACAATTGTAAGCTATATCCTAGCATTCGTCGGACATTCAATATTTCGACCATAAACGGCTAATTGTTTTATGGTACATCCACTTCTACTGTCCGTTAGCTAATACATCGATGAAGAGTATTTCTTATTCAACACTGGCGCCACCTAGATGGATATAAACGTAAGGAAAATGGTAGAGGCGTGCCTCCTCATATACACATCTCACAGACACAGAGTAGAGTAAGACAGGGATTTACTATAGCTCGGTGATGTATGCCAGCAGCTGATCTACTGAGGATACCCCCATAGACTTAGAACAGTGGATGGAGTGCTCCGTTTACCCATATTGACATTAATTTATTGAATATTTAGTTTGCTTCCTGAATCCGGTATATTGCCAAATAAAACATGCGGATTTCGTTGTGTTGTAAGCAGTAAGCCGTGTCTAGTGTCAATACCTACGCAAAGTCCAGGTATTGTATATCCAAGTGGGAAGAAAATGCAACTGTTTCGATACTGATACCGGAGCTGGCAGTAAGTTAGTAACGCATATTAGATGGGTTAGATGAAATGCTGCAGCCTCAAGTTAATTATTAATAAACCTGGCGCTCTTAAACCGGCTGAGCCAGTGAAGGCTTCGCGTAATGTTCATTTATTAATACATCGTCTTCCGATTTTAGATATCAATCTATCAAAATTATTGTGTGCCCTCGTCAAGATAAGATTGGGATTTATCAAGGCATATTTCACAGCCTGTATATCAAAAAGCTCCTTACATGATGATCGGACGATTGAGGTCCCTTTATAGGTATGTTGTCTGAATGTTAAATCCTTGAGAAATAAAACCGTACCCAGTGTTACGGAAACACGTCTGACACGTGGGACTAGACCGTCAGTCCGACGTACATCGGGATTAGCGGTACCGAGTCAGTTCATAACATCTCGTTGTATTTTGCACGGATTTGCAAGGACCGAAATATATCGAGGGCGCTTTTGGGTTTTCTCGTTTGGATTTTTCGTCATTCATCCGTGATCCAGAAGTGCATATCAGTGATAATTTTGCGATCAGTCCTGTTCACTTTAGACGGTGCCAAAACGTTGGAGAGAAATATTACCAAAGATCAACTCCCAGACAATGGAATAAGTTCCCAAGTTAAATTAAACTTGCAACAAGCAAAGAACTATTTTGTAATTTTCGTAAAACCCAATTATTTAAATTTGCCCATTTATAATATATAAACTAGAGTATTTATGTTTAAAGTGTATTTATGTTAAATACACTTAGGACATGTTTTAATTCGTTATAAATATATATCGTACCTGGACTATGAGTTTCCCCAACCCCTGTACTAGGTGCGCCACTGAGGTCGATTCTTTTCGAGGATATTGGCGCTATCGAAGTTTATATATAAATAAATATATATATATATATATATATATATATATATATATATATATATATATATATATATCTTCCGTTTTAATACTACATAGTTGTATTAATTAAATAAAATGCAATAATAATCTGTTCTGGGATTCACGATTCCCTCTTTGGTAGTTACTCCCTCGGTCTAATCCGGGTTGACATATTGGATCCAACGATGTGTGAGGTCTTCACCGCACCAGAGTTTCGCTGCTGATTTGTTTCCCTTCAGACTGAGTGACTTCGCTCCGCAAAGTGTTAGGGCTTTAAATGCAGTATATTTCTAATAGTCATCATATCAGTTTGGGATAAATGAACGGCTGTTCTACTACATTACACTATCTGTAGCAACTAGTTTAGCTCTGACCGAGGTACTCTTGATAATACATGTTATAAAACAGAAAAAGCTTAGATAATTATCGGCATACAAATGAGATCGTTATGCTTACAAAATAATCGCCCAAATTCTTTTGGACCACACTCAATCGGTCCAGTTAGAGAGTTGGTCTATTTAGAGGATACTTTTGAACAATGGAAAAAAGATTATTTTTGGTAATTGGTGGGTTGTTCGCTTAGCTGGTTTGGTGTATGTGTGCGTGTGGGCGTGTGCGTGCGTGAGTGCGTGCGTGCTTTTATATATATATATATATATATATATATATATTTATATGTGTGTGTGTGCGCGCGCGCGCGTGTGTGTGTGTGTGTGTGTGTCTGCGTGCAAATGTACGTGCGTGCATGCGTGCGTGAGTGCGTGCCTGTTTTCGTTGTTAATATCCATATGGTTGTAACTGCTATGAAAACTTATAAAGAAAATAGTAAATGTTATTTATGATATACCCATTTAAATAGCCAGCTAGTCATAATAATAATAATAATAATAATAATAATAATACTCTTATATAAACGGCTGTCGTTTAATATCAGTGATGTAGACCTCGAGTAGTAAACATCAAGTCTGTTCTTGATTGATGTCTGTACTAATTGTATCCGCCATTCTAAGAGAACGCCAGCATTATATGAGTACAGTGTTATCGGTTATAGAGGTACACACATACACATCGAATAATTTACTTCACCACTTATCCTTGTCGCCACAATTTTGTAAACATACTTATTGGATGAATTGAAGTGCTACTTCCTTTCCCATTTAGTTGAACTGGTTGAATCACTTCACTTAGGTAAAAGATTATTCATTTAACAGCCATTTTGTCGGTTTATATCATCGAACTGGCATTTTTGCTTGCCATTTTCTGGCTACTGTAGTGTGTGTGTGTGTGTGCGTGTGTGGTGTGTGTGTGTGTGTGTGTGTGTGTGTGTGTGTGTGTGTGTCGTGTGTGCGTGTGTGTGTGTGTGTGTGTGTGTGTGTGTGTGTGTGTGTGTGTGTGTGTGTGTGTGTGTGTGTGTGTGTGTGTGTGTGTGTGTGTGTGTGTGTGTTCATATCTGTATGTTTTTTTTCTCCATAATATATGCACATGTAAATGAATAGATAAATATATCAACCACACGTGCAGATTCATAATATAAAACTTCGTAATGACACACCCAATATATGACCTATACTAGATGACTTAATTGCAACATTATGATAATATTTATAAATCAATAGTCGTCCGTTATCAGTGACCTATGACCTCGAGTATCACCTATCTACCAGCTTTTACCTATCGCTAGGCCAGAGATACGCTGACAAATCGGCGAATGTCTAATAGCTATAGCGCTATGATTGAAGCAAAGTTTCGCAGAGGATAAAACACAGGACAACACAGATGATATCAAACCTAACAACACACGGGAAAGCTATAGGACAACGCGGATTATATCAAATTTCACGACACGCACTAGACAATATATAGAACGGCGCGGATGATATCACACATGACAACACACAGTGTATAATATAAAGGACAGCACGGATGATATCACACGCTGAGGATAGCACGCATTGGAAAATACATAGAACAACACGGATGATTTCATACGTGACAACACACTGGAAAACATATGGGACAAAAATGACGATATCACACGCATAGGACAGGAAGCACTGGAAATAAACGGGACAATACAGAACACACCCCCACATGACATTAGCCTAGATAGCACGGAGGTCACTAAATAGTACTAGGCAGCAGAAAGAAGATAGAAAATCCCGTATGACAACACGTAGGATTGCATATAGGACTCTACATGGCATTATACATGGGACAACGAACTGGACAACCAAAGAGATTATACGCGGGATAACAGGCAGGTGAATCTGCGGGACAATAAAAAGGCGAGACGACATAAACACTCTGCTCTAAAGCGAACAGACAAAGTAGCATACGGGTCAAGATAAAGGAAAACACATCGGACAACATAGAGAACATAAAAAATATCTACGTCTAGGACAATACACAGGACAACCGACTTAGAGGTCCCAATTGTGATCTTAATACCAGGTGAGTAAATTAAAGGCTACTTTTTTATGTCAAATATGCTCCCACGTCAACGTTTGCAAGGTGTATACAGATCATATCAAGGGGCTACTCATAGAGTGTATCTGGACATCTACCTCTGGATAAAGCCCTTTATTAAATATGCTTGTTATTATTACCAGAAACACTTATTATTGTTCACGTTGCTGCTGTTGCTAGTGATACTGGTTTTGTTCTTGTTATTGTGATCATTCTTAATGTACGATCTTATATAAATATTTGTTTATAGTAAAACTATGAATACTTGAAGTCTATTTTATTAAACCATTGTATATATATATATATATATATATATATATTATATATATATATATTATATATATATATATAATATATTATTTACACCTGATTTGGAATGTTTATTTATTTTACTTTTTTTGTTTATTTATTTAATTCCACATACAAGAATGCACGCGTACACAGATACACACGCACAAAGGAACAACTAAAAACAAACGAACAAATACACACACAGAAACACACACAACACACACACACACACACAATATATATATATATATATATATATATATATATATATATATATATATATATATATATATATATATTTTAGGCAATTAACAAGGCAGAGACTAGTATTCATTTCTAACATCTACCAGTAACCTATTCTTCAAAGTCGTGCCTGCAACACTAAATGCAAGTTTTTGAAGAATTGGGCTGATATGATCATATTTTCGAGTATTTGTCACTATGTGAGCTGCACTATTCTGAATTCGCTCAAAGCCATTGATATTATAATCAGCTATGCCATATAACAGCGAATTACAATAGCCTATACGAGCTGTAACAAAAACATGGACAACGGTTACAAGTGCTTCTTGTGTCAAGAATGCTTTTAAACAGTGGATGTTCTTAAGATGGTAGTAGGCAGCTCGGCATACTGATGTGACATGTTCATACATTGGTCAAAAATAACCCCTTGATTTTTTACTGACCCATTAGGGGAATTGAAGATACACCCATCTGTAATGCTGGTGTCTTCAGGGATTTAACACAATGTGGTGATGCCAAATATAAAATATTTATTTTATTATCATTTAGTTTTAGAAGATTTTGAGTCATCCAAAGCCGAATATCGGCAATACAATGTTTTAAATTCTTCAAGGAGGAGGAGAAATTTAACTCATTGTCAGGACCCAGTGATATATACAGCTTTGTGTCATCCGCATACAAGTGATATATAACCCTATATCACTGCGCGGTGATCTCAAGAGGACGAGTATACATTGAGAAAACCAGAGGACCAAGACCTGAATCCTGTGGTACACCAGATAACAAAGACTGAAGGTCAGATAAAATACCATGAACATACTTTCTCTGGGAGCATTGTTCCTGATAGGATCGAAACGATTCAAGTATTTTACATTTCTTTTAACCGAGAGAAAAATGCATTATGGTCAAATTTAATAAATGCAGCAGACAGGGCCAGAAGAAAAAGTATTACTGGCTTACCTTGTTCAATTGACATCATAATATAATTTTCACCCGAATCAAGGCTGTTTCAATACTGTCACCACTTTATAGGCAAAATATAGTTATCCATAAAGGTTGTTATTGATTAAATATTTACTTAGATGGAAAGCAATTGTCCGTCTATAACTTTAGATAAAAATATAAAATTTAAACAGGTCTGTAATTGTTTAGAATATTACAGTCCAAACTGTCGTTTTTTTATTAATGGTTTTACAAGGGCACCTTTCATGGATTTTGGGAAAACACCCTTAAATAATGTTGCATTAACTGTGTTTGTAATTAGGCTTATCAGAAGATCCAGACAATCTTTCACAAACTACGTAGTATAGGGTCAACTGCACAGAAAGCATTAGATGACATTTTCAGCAGCTGTCTGATTCAGTCTCTTTAAAAGGCTCAAATATATCCATGATGGACACCCAGGACTCTTGACAATTTGACTTTGAAGTAATACTTTATTCACAACACTGAAAACCTTCCCTTGGTTTACCTTGGATGCTTTGAAATTTTTATTATAATATTCTGATTTAACAGAGGCAAGACTATTTTAATTAGAATTATGCGTATATAGTAGGAAATATTAATAATTGGTTCACATCGCAATTTATATTATAACAATCACTCGTTTCAAATTCTTTCGTCCCTGATAATGTCCTCGTCATAGACAGTCATAATAACGGGCTGGAACCTCCGTAGTCTAGTTGGTAGCGCATTGGACCACAGATAACTACCACCTGAGTTCGAATCTCGACGTTGGCATATTTGAAGGTTGTTTCATCTTTGACTTCTATCCATTATCACTGGAGGTCGTTCGGCCCACATAGCCTACCATGTGAAACAAAGTGGCCGTAAAACATCAATCAATCATCATCATCATCATAATGGGCAACATGCCTGGTTCTTCCCAGCAATGTGTATGTGAGAACCCCAGTTTGTCCAGCTGCGAAATCAATTTGAAATTAATAGTTTTATATATATATATATATATATATATATATATATATACATATATAAACATATATATATATATATATATATATATATATATATATATATATTAGAGAGAGAGAGAGAGAGAGAGAGAGAGAGAGAGAGAGAGAGAGAGAGAGAGAGAGAAATGGTATAGCACAATATATGTCATCAGTTCCTTTACTTTCATGAGAGATAATTATTATGATACAGCCATAGATTTATGTTTTAATCTTTCCATGACTCTTCCTTTCACTAAATACAATTCCAATCATCTCACTTTCTATAATGAAACTAACATTATTGTTTACTTCTGAAACAACTCCGTGACGCGCGTTGGCTATTATATATGAAACCAGACTTAGTTATATACCTCTCCCGCTTCCTTAGACCTATTGGCATCTCAAGTACCTAATAGTGTTATCTGAAGATTTTCGTGTCAGCTATGAACCAACTGTAAACTCTTAAACACCACTCAACTAATTGAATTTGTATATGATTCCGTTCAAAATGATCCATTTTATGACCCTTATCGACCTATTTCTAGACACCTACGTCAAAGATAAATAATCTTATGCTGACTATGTATCTGGTGATAATTCATTTTAAATTAAATATATATATATATATATATATATATATATATATATATATATATATATATATATATATTGTTTTTATTATTAGCGGCTCATATGCCATATCGATTTGAATATTCATAAACCTCCCCAAATGGAAGCGTCTTTTGCAGAAATGACATCACTTATGTCCAAACCCTCCAAGCAGGACTCAGTAGTCTAACTGGTAGCGCATTGGTTCAAATATCACTATCACATGAGTTCGAATCTCGGCGTGCGCATATCTGAAGCGTCTTTCATGTTTGTGCCTTTACAATGTTTGTCAGTATATTCATTTCCTCAGCAATCTGTGGTATATAATTTTAACTGTCTTTTGGGCAGCATCAGTAACATGGAGACGATTTTCATAGGACATATTTTAACGTTGTGCAAGGTGAAGCCGTTTGCTACCTCTAATAATCTTATTGCAATTTACACATACATTAGAAAATTATTTTATGACAGAACCGCACCATTAGTGTCATATATATATATATATATATATATATATATATATATATATATATATATATATATATATATATATATATATTTGATAAATTGACTACATATCATAATGATTATCCTATATATCGTTTTACTATAAATAGGTATTTATAAAAGAACTATGTGTACATTAGTGTAACGTAATTCCAAAATGTAGATTGCATTAATAACTGACTAATAACTAAGTCTTTCTTAATTAATTTCCTTCTGAAAGCATTCCTCTATCATAATACCAATCTAAATTACTAAGTAGTTGTCTATTATTAAAGACAGTGCGAAGGATCAAGCACACACACCTACACTCATAACATACTTATTATCCTCAAAACAATATATGTATCGGTGTCCTTTATCATTTAATTCTCAACATGAAACGTCCAAATTTGGAGCGTATTATCATACTGAGTACCGTAAAAGGTTAAATTGGACTGTAATTGTCATTAACTTGCTGATAGGGTTAACCTTTGCTCATTACCTGAGGTTTATAAGGCCATCGATATCCGGCGATGTATTGAAAACAAATTATCGCCGTAATCTTTCGCTGTCTTTTATTAATGCTGTAGGTATGTCATAATACCCAAAACCTTTCTTAATGTTATCGAAGCAATCCTTTTAACAGTTCTATGTGTATCAGTTAGAGCCATAGGAGTGCCATTTTGAACGTTATTTTGTATTTCATCAGAATGTGAACGTATCACATTAAGGACCGTTGTTTAAACAGGGTTGGGGAAGATTACAGGACCATGTTAGTCGATTTTGTCGACATTGTAAAGTTATCACGATTACAATCATGATTGCATTCCATATAAAACAAACATGTAGGTGATTCTTGGTCAATATTCACTCAGTCAATTGTGTAATACCGATATAAACATGCTAGAGTGTTTTTATGTTATTTGGTAAGAAACAAACGCACTTTCTGGTATATTCTTGAAATGGAAATGTACAAGAAACTTTGATGCCATTATACAATGTTAACTTGTTTTAATATTTCTGAAATCAATGTTCACCAAAAAGCGAAGGAGCAAGTAATGCATTTGCCATGATTGCACAGGTATTTATAAAGATAACTGAGATTAGTGCAAGCTGGGATTAATTCAAATAATATCAATGGAATTGCTTGAATATTTGGGAAATGTATATTTAATAACGAAACGCATCATGTGTGGCGTCACTATAGCCAGTTAAGATATATATAATATGTAGGATAATTAGAATATAGTCAAACTCCCAAAATTCGACCCCCTGGATTACTTGACCACTTCGGTTAATGGACCACTTTTTCATAGTCTTAAATTATTACTATGCTTTAGAATTATATTTTCTTCTATTACTCGACCACCCACCAACTCTGTACTTCGACCTTTGATCTCCGTCTAATGTCCACTATTATATTTGCTAAAGCATGCGTTAATTTAATTGGCTGCTTGTCATCCGACTGTTGGCCAATCAGAGCTGTTTGGAGCTGTAGGTAAAACGATGGTGTCAGAAAGAGGCCATGCCCGATTGCCGGCTGTGTGACTAACTTGAGCTTAACCGTGTGAAAAGTTAATCTGAATTCTTATAACAGCGGCAGAATCTGAGGCTGTGTTATGACACCTTTTCCTTTCATGTTCATAGAGCCAATAAACTGACAAATCAGTCCTATCGTTACCTTTTGCCTTACACACCAAACCATGGCATGATAGAACATGGTAAATCATGAAACACCTTGTGTAATCGTGAAAGTAATCGCTGATTACAATCGATTACGATTACCGATTACGATTACCAACAACCATGATTTTGAATTTGTCTGATATTGTCTAAATGAACAATATCATTGGACATGAAGAAAGCACCTCAGGGCGTCGATTATTATTTAATTACATTTATTTTATTTAAAAAATACTACATTTGAATAAATTCTATCTAGATCGACTTAAATTTGAACCTGATTAATTAGATAGTACAAGGTAAAGGGCGACCGATTATTGATATTAGTAGTAATAGTAATAGAAGTAATAGTAGTAGTAGTAGTAGTAGTAGTAGTAGTAGTAGTAGTAGTAGTAGTAGTAGTATGATATATAGTATAGGTATATGACTATATATATGTATATATATATATATATGATGAAGAGAGAGAGAGAGAGAGAGAGAGAGAGAGAGAGAGAGAGAGAGAGAGAGAGAGAGAGAGAGAGAGAGAGAGAGTAACAGAGAAAATGAGAGAGAGAGAGAGAGAGAGAGTAACATAGAAATTGACAGAGAGAGACAGAGAGAGAGAGAGAGAGAGAGTGTGTGTGTGTGTGTGTGTGTGTGTGTGTGTGTTTGTGTGTGTGTGTGTGTGTGTTTAGCTGTGTATAATAAGGCACAGGCACAGAGAATCTCGAACCGTGAATTCAAACTCCGGGCGTTTCTTCAAGGGACTGAATCCAGAGTGGCGACTTTTCTTGCTGAGACATGTGTAATGTCTCACCAGTCCCTAAGCCGTGGGTTTGGGTGTCCCCGTAGTCAGGAGTGGAATCAAAATAGTTTTGTTGTTTGTTGTTCGGGGAGAATCCCAGGCTGTCGCTTAATCAGCACAGCTCTATGTTGGAGTGGTTGACCTCCTCCCCACCACTCACAGGGGAGCAGTACGGAAAGATGGAGCCGAAATACCCTGAGGGTGGTCACTGCCAGAGTGTTTTACGTCCTCGGGGGGTTTTTAACGTCCCCCTTTATTTTAAATAATTCAGTGGAGACGGCAGCGCCATTTAACGTGGTCAGCCACCCACGATGTAGTGAGCCGAGAAATTAATCCCTGGAAAAGTTTCGACCTCTTACGGGGTTCGAACCTGCGACCGTTGGCACCAAGTGCCGGGTGCTTAACCACTAGGCCACCGGAGCTCACTAGCTTAATTATCTAAGCAGCCCTATTTATAGCTATTTTTTAATTGCTGTATCTTTCTTCAAAGCAATACTATATAAACTATATAACCCAATTGTTACCGTCTTCAAAGATCAGTTTTTACAACGGGCAGGCGTTGGTTTGGTTTGGTTTTGTTGTTCGGGGAGAATCCCCAGGCTGTCGCTTAATCAGCACAGCCTCTATGTTGGAGTGGTTGAGAAAACTCCTCCCCCACCACTCACAGGGGAGCAGTACGGAAAGATGGAGCCGAAATACCCTGAGGGTGGTCACTGCCAGAGTGTTTTACGTCCTCAGGGGGTTTTAACGTCCCCCTTTATTTTAAATAATTCAGTGGAGACGACAGCGCCATTTAACGTGGTCAGCCACCCACGATGTAGTGAGCCGAGAAATTAATCCCTGGAAAAGTTACGACCTCTTACGGGGTTCGAACCTGCGACCGTTGGCACCAAGTGCCGAGTGCTTAACCGCTAGGCCACGA